>PVJX010003773.1:0-103782 GCA_004027295.1 Dolichotis patagonum
CGGACAGCCTGAGATGCTGCTTTCTGGGAGACTTCCTGGGCGTGAAGGGCGGGGCTACGGGCCCAAACACACCTGGCCCAGATGCTGATCTCCAGGCAGTTCCCTGTGGATGAAGGGTGTGCTTACCAGTCCCAAAGAGTCGCGCCGAGATGCAGGTCCACGCAGACTTTCAATCCAAACAGCTCAGGCCACTGTACGGTCCAGGACTTTCGGGTCCCAAACAGACAGCCTGAGATCTATTTCTTTTTAAATTTACACAATGTCATGTTTTCTGTTAAAGCTTTTGTAAATTAAATAGATGTTGAAAGTCTTAATTATAAATTTTAAAATTCCGTAAGTCAAAAATTTAAAATGAAAAGTAAAATGTCCACTAAAAAGTTCCTTAAATGCATAAGGCACAATTTTTAAATTTTGTAAATTATTTCTTGTATACTCTTTGAGCTCATTTAATTTTTCACTCATTCCTTGATTACATGGCCAATTTAAATTCTCTTGTGTGCAAGATCTTCTTTCAATACTGGCAACTAACTAAAAGCTTTAAAAGCTAAGGTTTCTGGATCCTGTATTTATCAGATACTTCGGTTAAAAATTTTTAACTGATATTTAAAGACAGTGAAATCAAAATTTAGATGACTGGTTACAAAGAATATTCTAATATCACTTTCAGGCACTTAATTAGATGGATAAATTATTCTCTGATGGTGCAGTTACTACTGATTGATGGTCAGCAAAAAGAAAAAGCACATACTGTCTTGCTGAAGTATGTTTTTGTGTTCAAATCAACTTCATTAAAAACATTTTGTGATTCAGATATACATCAGAACTTAGCAAAATTGTCTTGTGAAGAGCCTGGTAAAATTACATTCTAGACCATAATATTTCTGTGGCCACTTAGCAGCCTTGCTCCTATAGGCCCAACATGGCCACAGACAATAGGAATCACATGTCACTGTGCTTCCTGGGACCATCTTAGTAAGATGCACAGCTAATTAGTTGGCTAAAAGCAACAGAAGTTTCCTTTCACTTTTGAAGCTTGGAAGCCCTAAATCAAGGTGATAACAAAGGTGATTCCTTCTGGAGCCTCTGAGGGAGAAGACTTCACCTCTCTCTCCTAGGTTTCAGGGATTGCTAACAATCTTTGGCATTCCTGGCTTGTGGAAGCAAAAGTCCAAATTCTGTCTCTTGGTATATGGTGTTCTTCCTGTGTGGCTTTTCTGTGTCCCTGGCTCTCTATCCATATTTTCTTATTTTTAGAAGGATACTAATGATTAGGTTGTTAGGAATGCTTACTGCATTCTAATGCAGTAAGACTTTATCTAAATTTGATTACACCTGCAAAGGCCTTGTTTCCAAAGTTGGTCGTGTTTCACAAATACTAGGGGTTAAGATTTGAGGATAGTTTTTTGAGAGAGAATTCTACCCAGGATACTGTCTCCCATCCAAGTACTAACCAGGCCCGACCCTGCTTAGCTTCTGAGATCAGACGAGATTGGGCGTGTTCAGGGTGGTATGGCTGTAGGCCTACCCAGTATATTGTATACCAGTAAAGAGTTTACAAAATCACATAAAAGAACAGTTTGGGCCTGTGATCTGTTGTTTGATAACTTTTGCTTTAAATGAACTTCAAATGTATTTCTGCATTTTTACAACTATATATTTTATTTTGGTTGGTTGAATATTGCATTTTAATTAAAGCAGTTACAGATCTTATAGGTAGTGCCACCAAACTCAAGTGTATTTGTTCTCATAAGTTAGTTAATTGAGCAAGGACGTTGTTTTACTCTACTACTATATCCACCAAAAGTAATATTAACATTTGCACAAATATTTCTATTTGTATTAACTTGAATTTCAATAACATTCATAATTTCAAACATATCTTTAAAAGGCCAAATCTCAATGATTATGAAATTAAATGATTTTTTAAAAACCAGTAATAATATTGGCATCATGGAATTGTTTGCAAAATTATGCTTCTACTTCTCTTTTTATCTTTCTTGATATATGTACTTAAGATGAAAGGAAGGAAAGTTAACTTAGAGGAAATAACATTTGATCTAAATAAAAAGCCATGTTTCAAGACTGGCATGTAAATTCATCTTCTGTAGTTGTGTTAAATTGTCACCTTTGGCAAAGCTTGATTAAAATAGTTACTAACTTCTGATGTTGATGGCAGCTCTTCTGTAGATTTATATGTTCTGATATTACAATAGCCGCTGATTTTTCACTTAAATTATACTTATATCATTAATCTTCTTGTGAGTTGATATTTAATATTTCATTTTCATTGGCCATTGACTTTTTAAAAGTGATTGATACTAAAAAAAGTTCATTGAGGAAAAAGAAAATATTGAGACTGCATTGTAGTAGGGTTCCTATTTGTCATACATTTTGGTCTTTTTGTTTTGTTTTGTTTTTTGTTTGTGGTACCAAGGATCAAACTCACAACCTTGCACTTGCCAGGCCACTGAGCTAAATCACTGGCTCCCTGTCACACACTTTGAATGCATTTCTGGCCTGTGATACTTTCACTAATCCAACCACTTGGCAGTCTCAGGTTCTATATTATTCACACCTCCTGTGGCATGAGTGACATCTCACCTGGATGGTGCAGGTGGCTGGCAGGGCCTCCAGTGCCAAGTGCTTTTCCCATTACCATGATGACCAAAGGGTAGTTATGGTTACTTCTCTGGTCTAACCGTATTTGCTTTGAGCCCTGTATCCAGTCCCAAAGGGATTAAGTGAAAGGCTTAGTTATGATGCCCAGAAAAGAGATGGATTACCTCTGTGTTTGAGATTTTGTAGTTACACGATAAGGAGAATAAATGAGAATATTCATTCTGTGTGTCTCATATGCTATCAGACATGACAAAGTTGGAAGAGTCAGGTACAAAGTGAAATGATATTGAACCTATTTCAATTTGGTTGAATGGAATTTTTAATAGTATTTTACTTGAAATTAGAAAAACATTTAATGATGAACTCTCAGAATGCAAGAGAACATGCATAATTCTTGGCCATCATGAGTAACTGAGAATTACAGTCATCCTTATTAAAATGTCCTATAGTACACTTTTAAAATCTTGAGTGTATCAGAGGTCACTTATTTTTATAGAAGTGTACTTTGGGCTTTACTTCAGCATATAATTATCTCCTGTGTGTTATTTAATTTCCCTAAATTAATTTGCCTAAATGAATTTTACTCATTTGTTGCTCCCTCAGAATATATTTAGCTTGAAGTGGGTTAAAGAAAAGTTTTTTTTTTCCCCGAGAGAATATACCTTAGTCTCTGGAGAAATGTAAAAGATCTGTTTCTAAGCTATTTCTCAAATAATCATATGTATAAGAATCATGTAGATTGCTTGTTAATATAGTAAATTCCTGAGCTTAACTTGTAGTAGAAAGTAAAATTATACTTTGGATATTTTAAAGGATACTGAACTTATGTTACCAATCTCTGTTTACTGTCAAAATATATCTCTTTTGTTTTATCCATTGGCAAATACATATTGAGCTTAAATTTTGTACTGGAAATATTCTTTATGTATATACTGGCTTTACAGAAACTTTAAAAAATTAGTACATTAGCAGTTCATAATGTTTATATTCCCCATGTAGAGATGGTACAAGCATATAACATATCTTAATTACCTTTTTCTTCTCCTTTTTCTCCCTTCCCTGCCTTTCTTCTTTCTTTTCTCCTTCTCATTTGAAAGAGATCTATTTCTTACTTTCTATTATCTTTCATTTTGTTATTTACAATTTAGTTTCCCACAAGAGAAAGCATGCAGTACTTAAGGTTGTATATCTGACTTATTTCACATAACATTATGGTTTTAAGGTTCGTCTATTTTACTACAGATGACACAAATTTGTCCCTCTTTATGACAGAGTAGTACTGTATTGTGTGTGAATACAAGAATTTCCTGGAGGGATTTAGCTCAGCAGCACGAGCATCTGCCTGGCATGCTCAAGGTCATGAGTTCAATCCCTGGTACCAAAAAAGAATTTCTTTATTCACTCATCTGTTGATGGGCATATAGGCTGCGTCCAAGATTCAGCTATTATGAATTGTGCTATTATAAACATGGATATGCAAGTACAGTTGTAACACGATGTTTTAAATTCTTTTGGGAAGGTATCTTGAAAGGGAATAGATAGGTCAAATCAAATTTCTAGTTTTAGTTTTTTGAGGACTGTCCATACTGATTTTTGTAATGGTTGTACAAATTTACATTCTCACCACCAGTGTAGGATTTTATTTTTATCCCAATAGCCTCTGCAGAGTTTATTATTTAATTTCTTGGTGATAGGCAGGCAAAGTGGAATCTCAGTGTTTTATTTTGTATTTTTAGTTTGTATTTTAGTTTGCATTTTTCTAATCAGTAAGTCAGGGTCTTAGCTTAATAATAATAATGTTGAATGTGTTACTGAGAAGTAATGTAGACATAAGGGCCCAACTACAGAAAAAAAAAAAAATCCTACCTTAATGGTCTAGTAATCTGAGCTGGGCAAGTGGGAGTGGTAGGTATTCTAGGTTTGTTTTTAAAATTTCTTTTATTAGAACATGCTTTCAGTACATAATGCTGATGTTCATTATAGAGAATATATTAATTTTTCTTCAATTGTCCTGTCCTGTCTCAACTCCCTTCATCTCTAGATCCTTTTCCCTCATTTTCTTTTAGTTTATGTTAATGATGCATAATGATTACATTGATTGTGGGTTGTTGGTATCACATAACACAATTTAATTCTTTTATGAAACCTTTATCTCCCCCAGCCTTTATCTCTTAGTCTCCATTCTATTTGCCAAAGATCTATTTTCCTATTTCCTTTTATGTATCTTTTATTTTTCTCTTTATTTATACATTGGATCTCTCATATAAGAGAAACCATATGATATTTACTAGTGTGTCTGATTTATTTCATCATGGTTTCAAGGTGCATCCATATTCCTACAAATGACACAAATTTATCCTTCTTTGTAATAGAGTAGCGCTCCATTGTGTGTAAATATCACAATTTCTTTACCCATTCATCTTTCGAGGGACTTACAGGCTGCTTTTGAGATTTATCTATTATGAGTTGTGCTGCTCCAAGCATGCTATGCATGTATCACTCTAACATGATGTGTTTAATTCTTTTGGTAAGCTAGGTGGGGAATAACTGGGTCAAGCGGAATTTCTAGTTTTAATTTTTTGAGGAAGCTCCACACTGATTTTCTCAGTAATGGCTGTACAAAATTACATTCTAATTCAACAGTAGTTGAATTAGTTTACATTCGCACCAACAATGTAGAAGGGTTCCTCTTTCCCTGCAGCCTTACCAGTATTTGCTATTATTTGTTTCTTGATGATAACCATTCTTTCAAAAGTAAGATGGAAGCTCATTGTTTTAATTTGTATTTATCTATGGCCAGAAATGTTGAACATTTTTTCATATATATGTATCGGTCATTTGTACGTCTTCTGAGAAGTGTCTACTCAATTTCAGTGCCCATTTTTTGGTTGGGTCTTTTTTTGGGGCGTCTATATTTTTTGAGTTCTTTATTCTAAATATTAGTTCTCTGTTCGAGATTCAGCTGACGGTTTTTTTCACTATGCAGTTGGCTGTCTGTTTACTTTTTTGATTGTTTCTGTTGACGTGTAGAAGGTTTTAAAATTTGATATAAGCTTAGTTGTTCTTAATGTTTGTACAAATTGGGATTCTATTCAGAAAACCCTTACCTATACCCATGAGTTCAAGAGTTTAACCTAGTTTATCTTCCAGAAGATTCAGTGCTTTTGTTCTAATGTCTAGGTACTTAATCCATTCTGATTTTAGTTTAGTACATGGTGAGCAATATGTGTCTAGCTTTAATCTTATGCATGTGCAGAGCCATTTTTCCCAGCACCATTACTAAAGTAGCTATTTCTCCTCAAGCACAAGAACAACTAACTATTGCTTTGAAAATTTGGATGTAGCTGTTGAAATTCATGCCGACTCCTGAAACACACTGAATTTTATGTTTCTCTGTTTTTAAATCAGCAACATCATTTTTGGAAAATGTATAAGGAAAAACCTTATACTTGGTATTTAATTTTAATTTTTTAATCTTTAAAAAATATCAGGACCAGGGAATTATTTAGATACCAAATAAAAAGCTGCAAACAATGAGAGAAAGAAATGCCAACATTTAAGAGATCCTAGTTAAAGGGTTGGATGGAGCAAGGTGATAGGTTAAGCACTGATGTGACTCATACTGGCCTAGCCTTGTCCACTTTGGAGGTCAGTTTTGGAAAAGTAGTAAGCTTGTGAGATTTCCTATACTACTGGAGGTAGTCAACAAAGTTAGACATGAATGGGGAATAAACTATTTCTAGATGGTAGAGATTTATTTTAGTCCATTCAGACTCTTATAATAGACTACCACTGAGTGAGTGGTTAAACTATAAACATTTGTTTCTCATAGCTCTAGAGGCTGGACAATCTAAAATGAAGGTACTGGCATATTCCTTGGCTCAGTCTCAGTTCATGGATAGATTTTGAGGAGATGCAGGCATCAATTTATTACACAGCATCTTCTTGCAGTATCCTCACTTGATGGAAAGAGGGCTAGAGAGCTCTTTGAGTTCCCATTTATACTCTCATTGATGAGGTCTCCACCCTTGAAACCTGATTAATCCTGGGTCAATTAGCAATGGGGATTATATTCTGAGAAATGAATAAGTAGGCAGTTTCATCACTGTGTGAACATTGTAGTGTACTTACACAAACCTAGAAAGTGTAGGTCAGTCATTTGACAAGAGACGTGGTATAAACGTGAGATATGCACATGCTGGTATAACATAACATAACAATTACAGCAAGCTTGTTTTCATAAGTAGAAGGGATCCATTCTAAAGTGATAAAAACTATAGTAAACACATACACCAGTAGTAGTCATTCATTATCATCAAGTGTTACATACTATATACGTGGATATATGCTATATTTTAATACAACTGACAGCATAGTAAGATTTTTATATCAGCATCCCCACAAATAGCTCGGTAGTGTGTTGCACTATAACCTTACAAAGTTACTAGACAGTAGGAATTTTTCAGCTCCCTCATAATCCTATAAGACTACCATGGTATTATGTATTCTGTCTCTGAGTGAAATGTCATCATTGTGACACCAAACTGTAGTTCCTGAAGGTCACATATAAAATGTCATCACATAGTGGGTTAGGATTTCAAAATAAGAATTTTGAGAAGAGGCAAACATTCAGTCCATCACAGAGTATTGAGTGGTTGATCCTGGCCGCATGTCAGCCATTGGAGACTGGTATAAAGGAAGTACAACTAACTATGTATGCCTTTCTTTTTGTAACTAGAAGTGTGACAGGTTACTATTCCTACTTCTAGTTATTTCTAATTATACAAGAAACTTGTCCATTAGGACAGTTTGACAATAAACTCTTTGTTATTTTGAAGAGAAAAAAACCCAGAAAAATCAAGCAGCAAACAACAAAGCAAAATGACACTAACAAACAATGGTGATAAAGAATTTCAAAACAAGATGCTAGGAATTTCACACTGGTTGTTATGTTGCATGCATATCATTATCCTTAAAGTAACTGCTCAGGCTACCAGATGCAGGCGTGTAAGATTGATTAAAAAGTATAGTTTCCTTTTGAGTAGTTTTGTTCCCTTTTACTATATCTATTATTACTTTTGGATGTTATTTATGCTTTCAGTTTCTTACATTACACAACATGGTGAATAAGCTCTTCCTTGACGGGAAAAGACCTGCCCAGACCTCTGGTCTGGGAAGCAGCAAAAAGCTCCCAGGTTTCAAATCTAGAAGGGAAGGACACAGGCAAGGACTTTCAGGTGAAACAAACACCCCCAAAAGATTGTCTTAATTTTTCGTGAACCCAAGACAAAGTGATTAGGTTAGGTAACCTTGCTAATATCACACATTTTCCAGTTTGTAGTAGAAAATAGAAGGTGAAAGTGAGGGGAGCTTAAACCTGATGGGTTTCTGAAAAGGTAGTTTGATTGTCTGCCTGCCCCCTTTAAGAGGACATGAGAAAAAACTAGATAGATTTCAGAGATTCCCCGAGTTCCCAATGGGAACTTGGGCTCCTGTCCACAGAGACAACTCGGGAAGATTAAAAGACCCAATTTCCTGTTGCTCAGCATGAGTTGGAGGTTGGAGAAAGCTCATGTAGGACTGACATTGGCATGGAAGGAGAAAGAATATAACATGGTACCTGGGGAGTTGGCTTCTGCATGAGAAGAAAAGCAAAGCTGAAATGAAAATGCCTTAGTAGATGTTAACAAGGACAAGTGAATCACTAGAACAAAACTCCCATTCCTCTTCGTCATCAATCACTTGGAATTAGATGTGACTTTGGGAAAATTTTGTAGTTGTAGGAAAACAATGAATAAATGAAAATTTAATGGAGGGGTCAATACAGAATAAAAGTATTGTTTGCCTGGAAATACAGACTGAAATTTGTTTCTGTTATATAGACATTATGATTTGGATGGCAGAAACGGCCTGTGATAACTTTTATATCTATACTTCCTAGCATATTGCCTCCTATTTTAAAGATTTTTATTAAGTGCCTAAGTGCTGAGGAAATTAGAGTTTGCTCTGACCCTTAACTCCCAGTCATACTTTAAGACATACACATATGCAAACACAGTCATGCCAGTATGTAGTACTCTAGCGGATCTGTGCTCAGCAGCCATGGTAGCACAGAAGGGTGGTAATTTATTGTGTGAGGCAGAGAAGTCTGAATACTTCATAGAAGATAGCCTTCTATTACTTAAGGAAGAGCAGGAATTGTGCTAAATATTCCAGCAGAAAAAGATTTTCATGAATGGAAAACAACATTGACAAGATAACATTTCTTTTTCCTGCAAAAGCATGGGACCAAGAATTACTGCTTTAAGCACAATGCTATTGCTTCTTATTTGACCTAAAATTGTGCAATAGTGAGATGCAGGGAAATAATGTTTGTACAACTCACCAACGATGTACGGTTAAGGTGGTTTTATTAAATAAAATGTTTATTAAGTGAGGATTAGTAGCCTAATTTGTCCTTCAGATCTCTAGATCTGTTCTTTTTTTCCCCTCTGTGTTTAAAATATAGTTTCTTTTGGAATGTTGAATTTTCTCACCCTGAATGTAGTTGTCTTGTTATTTACAAAATATTTAATGGTATCTAAGATTGACGTAATAAAAAACAGGTTGCAGTGTAGCTAAGGAGTAGAGCACCAGCCTAACATGCGTGAAGATCTGGGTTCCAACCTCATCACCACAAAGAAAGCAAAGCCACAAAACTCATGAACTTTGATGTCTGTGTTAGTAAGTGATAAAGCCATGCCCATTACCGGTTTTGCAATGGACTCTGGAAAACCATGAATTTTCCATAAATATATTACTTTTCTATTTTAACACTGAAAAACAGCGTCAGTCAGGACATTAACTCTGTTCACTGGAATAAACCTGTAATGGCAAAGTGCGTAGCAGTATTCACAAAACAGAGACCTCAAGGGGATTTGAGTTAATATCACTTGCAGAAAATGGATTAATGCATTATCTTAAAAGATGAATTTAGACTATTGAATGACTGATGAAAAACAATTGACTTGCTTTATTTAGGATGTTATCACCGAGTTTCTAGAAAATTTAAAAATTTGTCTAGTTGTTATACTAAATAATTTTTATTTGATCATATTTTTTAAGTTGATTAAACTTAATGAAAACTAAAATTTCAATACCTAATATATGTAATAAGTCAGTAACTCAACTTGGAGAACTTTTGTGTCATCCTTATTTCCCTGTACATTCTCAAAAATAGAACCCAAGCTTAACAACTGAAGACCAGAGATCCTCAAAACTCTGGATTTCAGTGAAGAATGATAAAAACAGAATAAACTGCCCATAAGAATTTAAGAAATCTAGAATAACTTACACAATCTAAAGTTTGGCAGCAAATGCATTTTTCTTATACAATCACAGAAAAAAATGTCAAATATTTATAGATGTACTAGAAAAATTGTATCATAAGAACAGGTTTGCTTATATAAACTTTAACATTTAACATTTCTAATTTTATTAGAAACCTTTAAGATATATTGGATGCTTCTTGTAAAGGAACTGGCAGATTTATAACTCTTCAGATATGTTTAGCATTTGGCTCTGTACTCTAGAGTCGAAGATTTCCTTACTGGGAGACAATAATTTATGTTTGTAGAACTCTTGGTTTATCACCAAGAATTAAAGTAAATGGTTCTAATTTATTGACACTCTCATTAAATTCTATCAACATTCCATATTGCACAGATGTGTTTCATGAAAGGACTTGTTCTAACTCCTTACCAGTGGTAGTGATCAAGAGTACAGCTTTATGAGGCAGATAAGAAAATGTTGAAATTCTAACTCAGCATCTGCATGCTATTTCATGTTTTTTAGTTTTGTTTTCTTCTGCTGTAAAGTTTTCTTTCTCTGTAGTAGTATTTATCTGATAAATTTGTAAAAACTGAATGACAACACTTTATTTGTAAAAAGGTAGAGTTCAAATTTAACCAAGTTTACTTTATTTCTTCACCCATGTATCAATTTTTGATTGGTAAAATAGAATAATGTACCTAATTATTATTGTAAAGACAAAGTATAGCATATATTAATATTCTTTATAAATCCTGTAATATTAGAGTGAGAGACCTTAATTGAACTATATTCCTGGCCTTGATCTTTAAGACCACACAGACCCAGGATGGAGAAAGTCTCAGTAAAGATTTACTGAGCGGATAATAAATTCATTCATAAATGAATAGAATCAGAAGCTGACTGTTGGTGTACAATAGAAAAGTACATAAGTCATTAGTGTTGTTCTGGTATTTAGTAAGATATTTAATATTTAGTACTTGTCACATAGCTACTTTCTTAAATATAAAATAACACTAAGCAAGAATGTTTTCATGTTCAGGCGCCCAAATATGCAACAGTGTAAAGAAGCACTCTAGAACTGAAAACACACTGTGGCCCTTTAACCTTTATCATGACTAACCTTATATTTTTCTTGTGTGCATATTACATACCTATTTTCATCTCCCCAGACTCACATTGTAAACTTTGTGAAGATTTAGTGAATCTATTTTGAGTGGTGAGAGGGTTTGTTGTCCCTGGTTCAGCCTCTATTCTTTCCCTAGAAACTCAGGTGAACTCAATGCTTTCCTCTGCATGAGATTTGACCTTCAATAAGGATGAGATTATCCATCCTTTCCCTAGAATTTCGCAGTCAGCGTCATCTGGGCATAAACAGTCACATGAGGTAAAGATTCTTGCTTAACTTTGCTTGGTTTCTGTTTAGTGTAGCAAGTGTTCATATGCATATCTCCCGCGCAGTTTTAAAAGAAAGAGTTGCACACTGAACTGCAGGATAGAAGCTCTACAAATGCAAAGGTAATCTTTCCTGAAATATTCACTTTTGGCAATTAGAGAGGAAGGAAAGTCAAGTGTAAGTGGCATAGTGTCATGTAAATGTAGCATTCTGAGTACAACCAATAATTCCTAACCTCCGTGACATACATTAGTTACTGTTTGAAAGGCTTTTTATAGCATAAATTTGCAGTCCTATTCTTGTTACTTTCACTTTTAAAGACAAGACTGGATAGAAAACTGAAGTTATAGACTGAGGCCTCTGTTCTAAATCAGAGCGTACAGACTCTTTCTTTATTCATGCTATCTAGTAACCTACATGACTTCTAATTATAAACATCTATGGATTGCTATACCTTAATGACTGGATTTAAGAATGAGGGAAGTTTGAAGAATTAATTATTTTATGGAGGTATGTGTTTAGACTAGCTAATGAAGAGAGATCCTTGGGTTTAGAGAATGCCTTCAGGTTATCAGAATTACTCATTGAGTAAAAATTCTTTAAGTTCATATTTATCAAACTGGAAAAAACTATCGCTTTAGAAATTTGTAGTCTAAAGGGAAAATATATCTGAGTAACATCCATTTTAATGTCCAAAGGAGGATGAAGAGAATTCAGTGACTAGCAGCCAAAGATTAGTGTAGTCTTGTTCTTCAAAGGGAAACTGGGTGGAAAATTGAAGCAAAGGGCTCAGGATTGAGTTTCAGGGGAAGGCCTTAATATATCTTCAAAATAGGAGAGAGGAATCAACAGTGATTCAGAGAAATAACAGAATGATTGAAGAAATTCATGCAGTTTTACAAGTTAAAAGATAAGTATATGAACAAGGGACAGATACAAAAGAATATGTGAAACATTCACCTACAGTACTGGATTTGATTTGGAAACAGTGCCTCTTACATTAATGCCTCTGTGGCAGGCAATGATGAAAACTAGACAGAGGTTAAAAATACTGAAGAAATGGATGCGGAGAGGGTAGATTTACAGTGGAAATAATTCAGTTCAGAAAGAAAGGAGTGAAATAGGCTAATAGTTGAGAAAGGTAAAAGGATCAAGTTGAGACTTTTAAAAATTGTGTGGTCTATTTAATGATTGTCGTCTTAAGTTTTGAAAAGCTAAACCGGGCTGGGGATTTAGCTCAGTGGTTTAAGTGCCTGCCTGGCAAGTGTGAGGTCATGAGTTCAAATCCCCGGTACCAAAAAAAAAAAAAAAAGGCTAAACCAAGCATTTTAACTTCTTGCAATTACCTATGTTGCTGCAGCTTATTTGCCAACACACTGTTAATTGTAGTTTTTATTGACAGGAGTGGTTGTTAATATAGTTAATGAGTAGCTTGTTGGAGTGTAAATGGAGGTCATTGGCCTTTGCCTTTGGATGTCACCATCAAACACTTCAGTAACTATTGTTGATGACTCATTTCTTAGAAATTGCTACTTTTTTACTGCCTTTGAGAGGTTATCTCTCTGACCTTTGGTGAGTAAACCATAAACACAGTAAGTTGTTAAATGTAAGAACTGGGATTGTACATGTGACTCCTTCTATAGTACAGAATAAGATTTTGGAAGGAGCAATTTTTACTCACTGAGACGTTGACATGAATTCACCCTTAGGTCACTGCGTTTGCAGTGGTGAATGTCGTCATAAAGGAGGGGTAGTCATGGAGCCAGAGGCAGTGTAGGCAGAAAGCAGCTGTAGACTGCTGGGCGGTAACATCATTATGTGCTATTATTTATCTAATAATAGGTGAAGATGTCTCTCAAATAGAATTTCATGCTGTGCCGATTTTTCTTATAAGCTCAGAAATATGACTCTTGCCGATCCTAACAACACCTCCTAGTTTAGAGGTAATGGCACAAAAGATAAGGACTGTGCAGTTGTTCAAGTTCAATGTAGTTTTATTTTGATAGTTTCCAGGGATGATTTGAGTATTTCTTTTAAATGTTGCTTTAAAAAGAAAAAAAAAACTCTAGAATTTTTTCCAACAATCTACATCTTTCAGGTGTTTAGGAGACTCTGAAGCTGCCCAGCGGGGTCTTCAAAGTGTTTTCAGTATCTATCATCCTAATGGAAATGGAAAGCCAGCATTTCCTCTTGATCACGCTGTGCATTTTAGTAAAACAAATTTTTTTTGTGCTTGATTTTATTGTTAATCAGAAGCTCTCATGGTTAAATGTGTTAATTGATTAAAACATGAAGGATGTTTACTTGAATAAAAGCAAACATAATAAAATACTTTTAAGATGAGATTAATAAAGATGTTAAAACTATACTTAATAATGAAAAAGTTTGGAGCTCTTGCCAGAATTTCTCTGTTAATGCCCTGGTTTCCTACCTCTACTGGAAGTCACTGATACTTCCTAACTCAAACACTTTTATTAAAAATTTAGTCAGTTTATTTAAAGATAAATCAAACAATATGATGAACATAATTGTCTAGATTGCCTTGTTACGTGCATTTGCTATGCAGAGTGTGAGGCTTGAGGAAACAAACTGCTAGGACATTTTTGGAAGCTGTCTCTGTATCTACCCCTCAGTTGAGTATTCGGCTTTCCTTATGAACTCAGGCAGAAGCTGCTATTGGGGAAGATTCGTACCCTTAGAGAGGTGCTCTTTAGACAGTGTGAATAATTGGGATTTTATTTACTGCTGAGGAATAAACACATGCTGGCACTTTTATTACTATTCTGGGACTTATATACATCATTTTCCATGATTGCTGTTGCCCAGCTAGGTTGCTACTTGGGCAATCTGGCAGAGAAAGAAAATGTTATCTCATTGCAAATTCTCTTTTTAATTATCAGGGATTTTGAATTTCACTCCAAGAGATTAAAATTGTGCGAATAAATATAAAAAAGTACAACACAACACTTCCAATCAGTTCCTAGTTTTATTTTTAGAGTTTTCAAAATCCAAATCAAGGTCATTTTTGCAATGTAGCAATGATGATCTTTTATCAGGCCATGTGAACATCTATGAGCTCCATTTAATTTTTTGTTGTAAAGTTATTAGGCTGAAAATGCTAATCTGTGTTTTTCATTCTAATTATAATTGGAATCAGAGAAATTTGGGGACATGAATGCCCAGTAGCACTTTTACCCGTAGGTGTTCAAGTTTTTCACATCTTTCTAATTATCTGAGAGGTTAAAAATGGGCATTGCATTTATTGGAAGGATAATAAATCACTTAAAAATAACACTTCTTATTAACCCTTGGAATTTTCCCAAGATGTGCCATATCAGATAGTGGAAATTAAAGTAGAAATGTTGTAGCTATGAAAACCAAAATTTGTTTTCAATAGCTTGAAGTAAAACTTATCACTATTAAATATTTATAAATATTAATACAGCTTTCCTCCTACATTTGCTATTTACTTGACAATTTCTATTTACTTTTATTTAAAAAAAACCTCCAAAAATTTCCTGGGATCTTGGTGTCCAAGGTAAACACTTCTCCAGCTACATACAAGGACTAATCAAGCATGCATAATTTTGGATAAATAGCAACGTTAAATTTTAGAAAAGAGAGGCAGGGATATAGCTGAGTGGCACCATGCCTAGCTGGCAAGCATGAGGTCATGAGTTCAATTCCCAGTACCTAAAAAAATAATAAATAAATTTTAGAAAAGATACTAATACCACGTACATTCTGTATTTGGGATTAAACTTATATTCCATTCCTGGATTTGTCAGTAACGAGAATGGTTATGTCATATGATTTTTTTTTACAGCCTCAGTTGCCTTATATCCAAAATGAGAGGTTAGACAAAGCAGTATGATAGGGTTCATTTCAGAATAACCTCTGATTTATTGTCCTTACTGTGGCTGATAGCAGTGCACTGAAACAAAGTCAGGGTGTTTTAAATTGGGTGATACTCGTTCTCTTTGTGAGAGAGGGTTAAGAGTATGCTATTAGAACTGCACTGGCTGTATTTCAATCCCAGTTGTATCACTTGGTAGCTATTTACTTATGGCTCAAGTAGATTTTTGCTATTCTTTCTAAACTTCTCTTAATTGCAAGATCAGGATAGCAATTAAATCTACTTCACAGGGTTGTTAGTGAATGGCATGAGTCAGTGTGCAGAGAGTTAGAGCAATGCCTAGTATATAATTATATTCAACAAGAATTACTATTTGTTATAAAATGTATATCAACTATATTTAAGTAAAGGACCAAAAACTAGTATTTCAAACAGAAAACTGTTGAATATTGAAGATTAGGTGCTCATGCAGTAGGGAAGGGGTGGAGAAGGGAAGACTGGACCTGTAACTCTGGCTGAGGACACATTGCCATAGTAGCTACAGTCCAGAGATTAGGAAGGTACCCTCTCCCATCACACTGTGACAAACTCTCCATGTAGCACATTGAGATTGAAATGTCTCAGTGCCTTTACTTCCAGCAGCAGAAGGATAATCTGACCCACTTGGGGATTCCACCTTTTATAGGAATGCGCCACATTGGTAAAATTTAATGTGAATTCAGAATGCTGGCTACAGAAGTATCTGTATCAAATGCAAATACTTTGCATTCTATATAGTATGCGTATATATGCAGAAGGCAGCAATGAACACAAAGTATGAAATCACTTGCATCTAGCAGTAGCTACTTAACAACATCAGCTTTCTAGTTGTTGGCAACTTGGAATGGAGAAGTGTCTGATACATTACTCCATTGGTCCTAATACAGCCCTGTTGCTTATATTGTCATTATTATCCCTGATTTCAGAAGAGACAATATAGCTAAGTGGCTTGCCCATGTTGAAATTATGGTAACAATTTCTGATCTTAGGTTGTCAGGCTTCAGATTCTGCTCTGATGTTTTAGAATTGTTCTATGCATACTCTTCAAGGACTTAATGTAACAAGGCCTATTCAGTTTGGCTTCATTCATTGCACTACATGACTTGAAATGAAGCATGCTTTTAGTGAGAACAATGAAGTTCTTAAGAATTTAATCCAATTGTTTGAAAGCCATACTCAAAAGCTAGTCTTGGGGGAAGACAGGGAACACAGCATAATAAAGGGCAGAAACAACATTCATGTCTAGTGCCTCTGGTCAATTAAATCCTTTTGATCTTGTTCAAAATAGGCAAAGGCTGATTACTGAAAAACTGTCACACAGTGCTATATATTCAAGTACCTTTTCTCAAAGTTTTAGAAATTTTTGTTTTAACCAAATTCTGCTTTCTAGGAGTTCAAGAAATACTTATAATTAATCTACTTAATATAACCTGAATATAGATTCTTAGAAATATTTTCAGATGTTTATGAATTCATTTATTTAAATGTTGTGCACGTACCATTTGCTAAGCACTCTATGAGCTGCTAATGCAATGATGGAAAAAGTTCAAGGTCCTACTAATTGTTTTGTCCTCTGAAGAAGTTGGGCAATTAGGAAGTAATCATATGAACAAATAACATACTTTCAGGGTTTGAAAACTTCTCAGAAGACAAAATAAGGTACAGTGGAGACAGAAAGTTAAGATAATTTAAGTGAAGTTAGTGCTAAAGGCTTCATGGGAAATGACATTTGAGCTGAGACCACAAAGATGGAGAAGGTTGATCATGTGGAGTTGTAGGAAAGAAACACACAGAAGGAACAGAAAATGCAAAGGCCAGATACAGGAATGACCTTGATATACTGTGTTTGAAAGTAAAAGCAGTGAATAGTCATGGCTGAGGCAGAATGTGGTAGGGGTTAATGTTAAGGAGTTAGACTAAAATCACACAGGGTTTTATGAGGAAAGTCATGCATGTGGCTTTGATTTTACTTGGATGAGAAACTCTATTGTTATTAGTAGGGGAATGATATAACTTAAGCTTTGCTACTCAATGGAAACTCAGAATAGGAATAGTAATTCCAGAGAACCCACCAGATGGGGATGAGTTTAAGTGAGAGTTGATATTTTGCATTCAAACTAAAGCACTGAGGATGGTGACAAGTACTTGGATTGTGAGTATGTTTTTGGGAACATTCACAATGTATTGTTGGATAGCTTTGAGGTATGAGAAATACAGAGGGATCAAGGATTTTTCCAGTATTTTAGCAGAGTGAGAGCATGGGAGATGTCATTTACTGAGATGGGAAAGACCAGTGGAAAGATATTAGAGTAAAAAATCAGTCATTCTCTTTGGATACATTAGATATAAGACAGTTGATTGGAGTTGGGGAGTATTTGGATATTTGATTCTAGAGCTTAGAGATTGGTGCTGAACATTTGAGACTGAGAATCATTAAAATATGGATGAAATTTAAAGCTCTGATACAGTATGAGATCACATAGGAAGATTAGAAAGACCTAGAACCGAGAAGAAAATGTTGGAGAATTGAAAAAAATCTAGCAGGGAGACAAAGGAGACTGGGAAGAAAACTAGTGGGCTAGGAGGAAACCTAGGGAAATGCAGAGACACACATGAATACAGGGACAACAGAATAAGCCAACTGTGTGAAATGCTATGGGATATCTAGTAAGAGGACAGATAATCGACCATTGAGTTGGCAAAAGGAAGGCCATTAGTTCACTTACAAAATAGTTTTCAAACAGTGGTAAGGGCAAGTGCTCACTGGAGTGAGTAGTATAGAAAATAGAAAATGAGTATTGCCTTCTGGGACTTGGCCTTCGGGTGCCTAGAGAAACAGGTAGGGGTTCCCTAATGAAGTAAAAACATTTGTGGCTTTTCCTTTTGTCTCCAAAACTGTGTTACAGTTTGAGCATATCCCTACATAGCTTTCCTACATCTTGAGTTACAGTTTAAGGGTTAATGTTTTTACCAGCAAGAACGCATTCTTATTCAGAAGAATGGGGAAGTATAATGGTCCAAATAAATACAGGAATTTCTACTACCTTATGTTTCAGCTGATCTGATTAATAGAAAACCATAATATTTTTAGCATAATTGAGCCTCTTATCTAGGGCAAGCTCAGGAGGGATTAGGCAATGAATGCCCTGATTTGTAGATGGCTGATGGAAAATTTGAATAATTTATAAAAATGAAGTCCTTTCCTCAGATATCTAGCAGTTCATCGAATTACGTTGGCATTCGCAAACACCAGCGCACATAATGAGAATATACTCCATTATACATGACATCTGGACTGGGAACAAAAACAGAATGTCAGCAGATATAGAAAAGGTTATGATAACAGTTACAGCCAATCTGGCTACAATGCTGCATCTTCTTTTGACTGCCCTTTGGTGAAGAAGACAATCTTTTAAAAGCAGATGAACACATTAACACAAGACAGGCAAGTGCAGAGACAGTGCCAAGTTGCAAATACCGTGTGTGGACTTCCCTCAGGAGCTGTGAAGTTGGGGAAGGTATGGTTTGCTGCCATGTGGAGCCTTCTTCCCTCTTCCCTGTGGATAGAAGTTGGAAACATTGTTTAAGGGTTAGTAGCTGGTGCCAAGATGTGAATGTTGCTGTCCTAGTTGTTTCCTGACTCCCCCTCCGTGAACATATGTTCAGCTTGGCTCCTCTGCGTTGTCTGGAGGAGGCTTCCAGAGTGGTTCTGGGCAGAGCCCTGCACTTGCTGAAGAGCATCTGATCCCACTTCATTTCCCTGTAGCCTGGCTGACTGTTGGTCACCAGTGGGAAGCTGGTGATTTGAGTTCTGGGCTCTATGAAGTGAGGCAGCACTGTCATTGCACGTGCAAGATGATGTTTGTGGACTATTAAGAAGACATCTTGACCTGTTTTACAAGTTTTACAAGCCAAGTTTTACAAGCGTGTTTTTTTCTTCCAAGATAATGATTAGTTTTCACAAAATTCATTTTCATAACACTTTTTGAACCAAATTTGTGTTTTAAATGTCAGAGAATATATATATATAATAATTACAACTTAAAAAGTTAGTAGTATATTCCTAGAATTCCTATAATTTGTACATGTAGGCGATATGACACTTTAAAAATGAAAGTTTAAGATTGAGAAGTAAAATACGTTAAATGAATTATTTGTAGCTATACAATGTAGATCTCTTAGACTGTAGGAAAATATGACCAACTTCAGGTAATAAAATATAAGCAAAAATCTTTTCAAAAATGAGATTTTTTTTATTAGTCTGTGTTTGCCATACATAACGATCACATTTGTCATAGAAAATTTGTATCTGTTAATATTTCTTCTTTTTTCCCCATTCCCCTTTCCTCTCTCCAATCTTTCTTCCTTTTTCCATTTACAAAATCTTTGTTCTCATTTTTTCCTTTAATTCTTTTTTAAAATTCCTTTTCCTTTCCCTCTCCTTTGTTCCTTTTTCTATTTGTATGAATTTTTCCTACTTCTCAGTATCTACCCTCCATTTTTCTCTTTATTTAAACTTTGGATTTCTCACACAAGAGAAATAATACTATATCTAAACTCATGTGTCTGATTCATTTCACTTAATATTATGGTCTTGATATGTATCTAGGTACCCATTAACCTAGAAATGTCTAGGTTATTGTCTAGGAAATGTTTATTGCAGCATAGTAATTCATTGTATGCAAATACTACAATTTGTTTATCCATTTATCTGTTGATAGGCATATGGACTGTTTCTAAGATTTAAGTATTATAAACTGTACTG
Organism: Dolichotis patagonum; assembly: GCA_004027295.1. NCBI lineage: Eukaryota > Metazoa > Chordata > Mammalia > Rodentia > Caviidae > Dolichotis > Dolichotis patagonum. The sequence goes on from PVJX010003773.1 coordinate 19,984, forward strand.
CTATAAATGTGGGTATGCTTGTATTATTGCAGTATGATGCTTTTACTTCTTTTGGGGAGTTAGCTAGAAGAAGAATAGCTGCGTCAAATGGGACCTCTGGTCCTAGTTTTTGAGGACTCTCCATACTGATTCTCATAATGGTTGTAATAATTTATACTTACATCAGCCATGGAGAAGGATTCATTTTTCTCCACAGCCCCAACAACTTTTCTTATTGGCTGATTTCTAGATGATAGCCAGTCCTGCAGTGATATGGAATCTCAGTGTTGTTTTAATTTGCATTTCTTGAATGATCAGTGATGTTGGACAATTTTTCATATATTTATTTGATTTTCATACTTTTTAACCTGAAAAGTGTCTATTGATTTCAGGGGCTTATTTTTAATTGGATCTTTAAATTTCACAGGGGTGAAGTCTGATATTTTGAGTTCCTTATATATCCTAGATCTTAATCCCTTGTCTGAAGAGTAGCTGGTAAAAATCTTTATCCATTGTGTAGGTTGTTGTTTTACTCTGTTGGTGGTTTTGTTTGCCAAGCGAAACCTTTTTAATTTGATGTGATTCTAGTTTATGATTCTTTGTAGTTTTTCCTGTGTGACAGGGGTTTTGCTCTTTAAGTCTTTGCCTCTATCTATGTCTTTAAGAGTTTTACTTATTCTAACTTCCAGCAGATTAAGTATTTCTGTTACAATATTTAGCTCTTTGATCTAGTTGATGGTGAGAGATAAGTATCTAGGTTTAATTTTTGTTGTTTTTGCATCTTCTATTCTCCATTGATCCTAGAGTCAGTCAATTGTTTCTCCAGCACTGTGCTTTTATCACTGTAGCTTTGTAGTATGACTTCAAATTGGGGATTATGATGGCCTCTGCCTTGCCCTTGTTGCCCAGAATTGCTTTTGCTATTGAAGGTCTCTTTTGGTTCCATATGAATTTTAGGATTGTTTTTTCTAGTTTTGTGAGGTATGCTATCAGTATTGCATTAAATCTGTGTAAAAATTATGGAACTATGACCATTTTCAATATGTTTGTTCAGCCTAAAAACAGCAGATAGCTTTCCATTTGCTGATATCCTCTTTGATCTCTTTCTTTAGAGTACTGTCAGAAAAGAGAATTTTATACTTTTGGTTGAAGTGTCAATTGTAAAGCTGCTTTTAAAAATAGTTCTATATTTCTTACAAAAGGAAGATGATATGTATACTAAAAAATCAGATCTATAGCTTGGTGAAGTTCACATGTATGCACTAGGAAACACATCAATGTTCATAGCAATGATATCATTAAGAGTCATAAAGCACTAGAAACAAGCCAAATCCACATCTTCATTTACAACTGATAAATTGCACAGCATTTATAATGTAATAATAGTGTGGAAAACAGATGGATTTTAGTTACCTATTAGAAATAAAGTAAAACTGAGTAAGGATTATGTATAGAATTTCATTTATGTAAAATTGAAAAAAACAGCTAAACAAGATACGGTTGGTAGAAAATTTAAGTGAGTTTAAACTGAGAAGAAACAAGAAATGAGGGAGGGTAATAACTAACATAAACTAACATGATAGTGGCTGCCTCTGGAGACAGAGATGCCATTGAGTAGAGGAAGTGACAAGGTAGCTTTCAAAGATACTGAGATAGCGGCAGGTTCATCAAATGTACAGTATGTTTATACATGTTTGATATAAATTGAGATATACTATAACAAGTAAAATTTTCATTGGTAATAAATACTTGTGTATTTGTTGTCTTATTTTTCCCCTTTATTCTTGAATGATAGCTGAGTTATTCTATTGTAGGTGGAGAATTTCATACACATGCAATCACACATGGACATTCAGTTACCCTTTGGTATCTGTGGTGAAAACCCTTTGTGAGGAAAGCTAAAATCCACAGATGCTCCAGGCCTTTGTATAAAATGACTTAGCAATTGTATGGATTGTATATATATCTTCCCAGACACTTTAACTCATCCCTAGATTATTTATAATACCTAATACAGTGTAAATGCTATGTAAGTGGTTGCTACATCACATTGCTTAGTGAATCATGACAAGAAATAAAGGTCAATACATCTAAAGTATGGATGGTATTTTTTTTCTGAATAGACAATATCTTTGGTTGTGTCTTTAGCTATAGAACCCACGTAAATGGAGGGCCAACTGTACTTTAATTTTATTAAGGATTTTTTATTGAATTGTATAGCATCTAAATCATTTTTAAGTGTACACTTCAGTAGCATTATATATGTTCATATTGGTGTATGTTGATTTCTAGTACTTTTTACTTTATAGAACTGAAACACTTTGCTCATTAAAGAACTTTCCACATTCTTTTTCCTTCTACTCCTAGTAATCATTCTACTGTGATTCTGTGAGTTTACTTACTGTGGTACCTCTTGTAAGAGGAATCATGGTATTTATATTCACCTTTCTGCATACAAATAGTCAACATATTCACCACTTTTTCCTAAAACAAAGCCTCCAACCCTTTCCAGTCACACATCATGAGCAAAAGTCCAGATTTCTCTGATATTCATTGGCCAACATATGACTTCCTGTTGTCTGGCAACTCATGCAGTTAAACATAAGAGCATTTCTGGAAGTTCCTTAGCTAGAAATGGTCTCACAGGAATCCCGTAATACTACAAGTTATTTGGCCCCACCTGTTTCTGATAGTGCTCTGTATCACCTTCTCTCACCTTAGCAAAAGACACAAACAAAATCCTTTTGTTTTACTTTAGTCTCTTTTGCTCTCAACTCTTACAAGGCCTGGAATACTGTCTTAGTCACTTTCCTCACCACAGGGAAAAATACCCCTAACTGAAAAGAGAGTTTTATTTGAGCTCATGGCTTTAGAGAATTTGGTCCGGAGTTAGCTCACTCCAAGGCAGGAAGGGCATGGTGAATGAGTCTGGTAGAGGGAAGCAGTTAACATTATTGTGGCCAAGAAACAGAGAAAGAAGGCGTGAGGGAGGGAGACACATCCTTCCAGGTGGGGATAACCAGGCTCCATCTCCTAATAGCACCCCAGCTGCTGTACTCATTAGTAGATGAATTCACTGATTAGTGTGTGTCTCTGCAATCCAATCACCTCCCCCAAGCCCTGTCTCTGAATGCATAAGAATTTTGCTGGATGTACTAAATGTAAAGCACAACACATGTTTAGCAGTTTCTTTGAATGGAGGTAAATACTGATTTCCTCTGTGTCATGGATTCCCTCAGCAGGGTTGTTTGTATCCCCACTGTCTGCATTTGGTAGGATAATTCTTTCTGCTTCAATTCTTTATTTACCTTAGTGCACACCTGGTGTGAGTATAGTTAGGTCAGGGCAGGTTTCATTTCCAGCTGCCTCTCTGTGCCTTTGGCCACGTTGCCAGCTCTGCTTTGGGTTGTGATTTCAGAGTCCTTATTGATTTCGCCAGATGCTCTCTCTGATCTGGCTCAGCTCTCTCAGAATTTCTTACCCTCTGCCCAGTGTTTCAAATGTGTGTGAACCCTGATTGTGGACAAGGTTAAAATCCTGCTTCTACATAATGCTTTACTTTTGACTCTATGTAAAATAGTTATATAAAAGTAAAGCATAACAGACATCCAGTTTCTCACGGGAAGAGGTGTCATCTTGATCTATAGACCAGAATATCTGAATTTCGACTTTTCCCTAAACATGATAATCTAATTATCTAGTTATGGTAGTGAGAAGAGACACTTACTGCAATTCTTTTCTTTTCTTTTTTTTTTTTTTTTGAGATAGGGTTTCACTGTGCAGTTCAGGCTGGCCTTGAACTCATTTTGTAGCCCAGCCTGGCCTGGAACTCACAGTGATCTCGTCTCACCCTCCTGAGTACCAAGATTACAGGTGTGCACAACCACACCTGGCTGAAATTATTTCCATTAAGCCAAAATGTTACAAAAGAATGCTTGTGTGACTGAGAAAGTGATGAAACCAGTGATTGAAAAACTTCCCTATATCAAGTGATCAAATAATTTTACTTCTACATGGATACACATCTTCTATAGTGCAGCCAACGAGAGCACAAGCCACCAGCTGTGACAGTTTGGCTGGAAGTGTGGCTTTGGAGTAATGGGCAGAACTGCTCTGGATAAGCTGCAGACTTGGGCCTCACGTGAAACCAAACATTAACTTAGGAAAATGAAAACCAGGTTGTTTTCAGCTTCAAATACTAACTCCTTTTTTGTTTTGTTCACCTCATGTGTAAGATTCACCTAGATCAGTTTATAAACGTCAGCCTCTTTTGGCTTTTATAAGATCAGAAGCACGCTGGGAATTTTATGATATGGAGACTGTCACCTAGGGCTTTTGTAGTCTGGGACAGTTGAAGGGAAAGGAGCTGGCTCAGTGATTACCTGCTTTTATTTTTAAACCTACTTTTCCCCTACCTTCTCTCACGTTATGCTCCCCATGCTGCCATAAAGATGACAGATACACACGATGCTTGACTTTAAGTTTGTAGGGGGAAAAAAAAAGACACAATAAATATTCGCCCAAGAGACTGCTGAGCAATAAGTTAGCTTAGAAGCACAAATAGACATCTATTCTTAAAGAAGTTTTCCTAACGAGCATAGGGCTTGCCTGGCAAGTGTGAGGTCCTGAGTGCGATTCCTGTTACCAAATCCCCCCCCAAGTTTTTCCTAATGAAAAACACCCAAAATAAACTCTGCAGAGGAGAGAAGAAATGAGGGATTCATACTTCCTTATATTCTTCATATCCAAAATGTTGGAGAAGGGTGAGGGATTACTTAAATTAAAGCATAGTTTCCACAAAGGAAGAATGTTGATTAATAGCTGGCAAAATAAAGTTCCAGGAAGACAAGTGAAGAGATAGGGGTGATACAGTCATCTAAAACTTACAGTTTTTTAAAGTACCATTTAAAAGAAAAAAGTTTTGTTATTATAGAACAAAATTGTGAAATATTGATAAGCTAACAAGGAAAACATTTCCCTCTGGTATATTCTTCTATAATTATTTAATAATTCAGTTGATCTATTTGAAGTGAAATCTTGGAATTATCAGCTTTATCAACAATTAACTTTTGTAACTATTTGTTGGGCAATGAGAACAGAGGAGGAGGAAATTGTTTTTATTTAATCCTATTTTATATTTTGCAATTAATCATAAAACATTGAGTATTTAAGAGGCATGGAAGGAGTAAATTTGGGACTATGATGGCAATTCTGTTAAAGTAGTATCCCGATTTCTTAAGGCCTCTGGGCTCTATATTTCCTAGGAAATGAAAAATTTGCTACTTGAGCAATTCTTTGGGAAGGTCTGGGCTTTAGTCCAGGCACCTGCAGGGCTGGCTTATGCAAAACACAGAAACACAGGTAATTTATCTCTGGCACTTTCCTGCTCAGCGTCCCTGGTTTCTTGCTGTGCTTCAAACATCAAAGAGTATCCTGCCATTTGTAAGTTGTCCTTACCTCCCATTGGAGGGGAGGGAACATGACTCCTCCTTTAAGAATAATTTTTTACAGGAGACCCTTAGACAGAAAAGATCTGCTTAAGAAATTTCATCTATCCATTCATTCATTTATTCATTCTTTTTCCCCATAATGACCAGGTAGTAAGTAATAATGATTTAATATTTTGTGATCACATTAAGGAATAGTTCTAGGCACTGCCTGTGTATTACAAGCTCATTCTGCCTTGCAACAATCCTATAAAACAGGAGGTATTATCTCATTTTTTACATGAGTTAACAGGGACGGTCTCTGCACTCAGACCCATATGCTTAGAATGGTTATATAACTTCCCCAAGGTTCCAGGGTTAGCAGGTGATTGACCTGCAAGGGACAGCGAATCTGGCACCAGGGCTACCCACTTCCTGCTTCTGTATCAGGCAGTGTGAGAGCTGCTGTGGGAGACAGTGTCCTCCAAAACCATAATCATTTTTAGGAGTTTCTGTCTTGCTTTTGATACCACATATTAGTCTGACTTTTGTGAGTAAAGGGGACAGGCCTCAGGAGACTACTAGATACATCTTTAATGACACCTTAAATATAAGGATAGGAGAAACTTTGATGAAGGGTGATTTGTGTGTAACTAAACTACTTATCCTCCTAATCTTACTGCGTATCTGCTTTTCTAAAAATGATGATGCACAGTTTCGTCTTCAGGGTTGTTTTGAGGTTGGATAAAGAAATACAAGTAGGAAAAAGACAAGGAAAATTATAATTTTAAAATTATACTCTTAAGAAAAGTTGTAGCTTCAGCACAAAGTTATTCAATAGTGTCTCCTTCTAGGAAACTAATGCCCTGAAAACCAGCCATCCAACCAAAACTCTGAAAGATTTTAAAACCTGGGCCTGTGCTTTTAACTGCGGAGATGAGTGTTTCCCTTACGAATAGGCGACTCCTTACCTGTGAAAGGGAAATCGCATTTCACCTGTAAATTGAACATATGCTTCTCCTGCCCCAAAACTACATCAATACACCTAGCCCAAGATCACAATGTGCCCTTCTCCCTGGAGGCCTGCCATCTGTTCTCTCTGAGTGTCTACTGATGAAATTCTACCTAGCACATCTCCTTACCCCTCTTCCAGACATGTCTTTAATGGAAGTTAGTGAACCTACACCTGCACTGTGGGTGGAGCGAGTCCACGCTCCCCATTTCCGCTTCTGAGGACTTCTGCAGACCCTGTTGGGTGACTGCTTCATACAGGTGCTTCAAAATAATGAGTTTTGAATTTTCTGAAGTCAATATTTCTCAGATGTTTATGAAGCAAATAATTAAAATTGATGCAAACAGATCAATATTTATGAGATCAAGGTTCCATGCACTAGTTATTTCAGTGTTGAAAGTTTTGCCTCTGGGTAATCACTTCCCAGAAAATACATGTGCATGAAAAACTTTTTATGGATGCTCTGCTTTGAGTTCAGATTCTTGCCTAAGAAAGAAGTTGATATGATGCATTTGGTCCACCATGCTTCTTAGCCCAGGCTACGTAGTTTAGTTATCTGTAGAATTTTTAAAAATACTACTGGCAAGGCCATTCAGATTTTCTGATTTAATTGGTCTAATTGAGAGCCCTTACATTAGAAATTTTTATAAGCTCTGCAGGGAATATAGTTATGTTGAACATTACTACATTAGAGTATAAAATGATTTTTTTTCACCATGTCTTTCTTTATAGTGTCATGCCATTCTCAGAATGATGCTTTAATTAATCAAAAGCTATTTTTAAAAAATTGAGTTAATAAATAAACCCAAATAGAAATGATTTTTATGTTATCAATAATTTTATACTTTGCTCATTTTTAGTATTCAATGCATAGCTAAATGTCACCATTAGACTAAAAATCAAACCACAGCACAGCTGTGTTAATGATGAGAACAGATTAAAGCTTTAGTTCTTATTTGGGTTCCAGGCTTTTGTATTTTTTTTCCCTATTCTCATTTTCTCCTTTGCATGTGCTTCTCTTTTTACTTCAACATTTTCTTGGTGTAAAAAAGCCTGACATTGTGTGATTTCCTCAAGGTCTTTTACTGGTGCCAGAAGACACACTTTACATTTCTTATCTGCAATAAGACAAAGTAAGGAGAAAGGAAGATTAAAAACAAATTTTAATGATACAGACCCTCACTTTCACATTTAATTTATGCTTGAAGATATTGTGGCCCAAGTTATGAAATATATTATTGTTTCAGAGAGGGCAGCTGCTCAGGTTCACTCTCGGCAAGTTCAAATTGAACTCTACGGAATATACAACAGGAGAAATTATTTACTATCTATTCCGCTGCCAACCCTTTCTCTAGGCTGAAAAGAATATACATTTGTATTCCTGTTGTACTCTGTTGTGCTCTTCCATCTTTCACCATCCCCTAGGACAGGGGAGAGTTGGAAAGAAGGAAAGAGAAGCTTGCTAAGCTTCCGAGTCCTGGCAGAATAATGTGAATGAAATGCATGTTTAGCTCAACAGTCTTTAAGTGGTACAGAGGTAAATAGTACACAGTAGTTTTTCTGTAATGCATTTACTTTGCTTCACAAGTGTAGGTAAGTGGATCTATAACATCTTCACGCAGGAAATACTTTTTGTTTATATGTGAAAGTGTATTTACATTTAAGGAAAAGCAAATGTATGCAATATGATTATGTAAAGTCCTAAATACGACTTAAAACAATAATTTTCTTCATTACTATGAATGATTAAAAAGAAAGTTTAATGATTAAATAGTCCTATCATGAATTTTTCCGTCTGACTGACCATGCACAGTTGCCTTTATCAAGAAAGCAAAGGTAAAAAAATTAGTAAGTTGCTCTGATAAATATCACTGTCTGAAAAATTTTCAACCTTGTTTTTAATAGGATCTTGAAATGGATATTTATAAAAGTGTTATTGGTACCTTTCCTTTAAAATGTTTAACAGAGAAAGTATTGATCATAATGGTTGTCAAGTCATAACACTGAAAGATGTTCCCAAAAATGATTATCACACTCTATAACTACTATTTTCATTTAAAATAATAATCGGCACTATCTGTGATCACGAACCAGTGCTTTGTGTAGTTTTTTTTTTTAAAGTGGAATGGATAATATAGAAAACTGAATAATATTTTGGTGGAAAAGTTTGCTTTCTGAAAAGGTATTTTCAACCTGCCTTAAAAAACTGCTGCCAAGGCCATTATTCTTCAATAAAAGACCTCCCTGGACTCCTAATGAATATGACTGTTCTCCAGTGCAGTGTTCAATAGTGACTTGTGGACCGTGCTGTTCCAGACTCGAAATTCATCAATGCCTGTCTTGTTGGTACAATCATTAGGAAGCAATGCATTATTAAAGAGTTTTTCAGACACATAGGATTTGGAATTGCTATTGATAACAAAGGTGACTAATGTTTTCCTGCAAAATAGCCACAGTGGAAAGCCATGGATCTAAAGCTCCAGGTGGTTCTAAGAGCCTAGAGTGGAATGTGTAACTACACGTCCCTAGGTATGAAGTTTGAGTGATCGTCGCCATTTTGTCCATTAGCTACAAACTTGTAAGAGTTCATCAAACAGCGATGGCATGCCCAGGAAATGTTAAATTTCTTTCACGCAAAAATTTTGTAGTGTTAAGATGTTTTATTTACATGAGTTGTTTTGTCTTTAAGAGTACAAGGTCCAGAGGTCAGAGGGTAAGTAAAGCTCTTCAGTTGCTGAGTTCTGAAATCTGTTGGTTTTATGAGTACTAGATAAGGAAAGGGAACATATCTAGAAAAAAACCGCAAACAGCTTCAAATGTCACATTGTATTTTCCAAGACACAAAATTACTTCTTGTGCCGTGTCTGGTGTTTTGCACATATGGCCTGATCGCTTCAAAGCTTGTTCTAGTAATGTAAACAACATTTTCATTATAGTCAACTTAAAAATACCATCTTTATATTTTCCTGTGGAATAACATTGTGAAAGTGAAGGATTTTGTTCAGTTGCTTAGCTGCACTTTATTTTAATGTTTATAATTGAAATAGCTTTTTACCATATCTGAAGCGCATCTACCCTAAATGCGATTATTAACTGACCTGGGATCAGTGAAGACAAACCACACAGTTCAATAAAGTCTCTTTGAGCTCCTTTTGAAGTTGAGGGAACTCACTAGCAGTGGTAGTGATAGAATGTTGCATGGAGGATTCTATGGAAGTAGATACCAAGTTCCTCCAACATGTCCGGACATAAAACCAGGAAGCTCTAGCTATGCAAAGGGAGAAGTTGGTGAATGGTGGGAGGTAGAAGAATATTTCAGCCTCTCCTTGATTCCGATGACTTCGGTTTTCAGTCTCACATTACTTAGAAAGTAGAACTAGAGTAGTAATTGACACTGTTTTTAGCTTTTATGCAGGCTCTGCTTGAACACTTTATATGTACTAACTAATTTAACGCGTACAGGAGCTCGAGGTGAGGCAATAGTATTGCTGTCTTTTAAAGGAGAGGACTGAGGAATGATGAGAACGAGGAATTTGTCACAATGTGAGCTCAGGTAAAATGCAGTGAGGCTGTAGCCTTGCTCTTATCCCTATCCCCTGCCCTGTTACTGTTGTTGGCTTCTGGGTTATGGAGGGAGGTAAGAAATTTTAACATGAACGAGGAAACTGATGGGTATTTTTAAAAAGCTGCAAGCTTACATAACTACCTTGTGACAAAATAAAGACTAGTCAGGGATGGTGGTGCATGCCTTGAAATCTCAGTACCTGGAAACCTGGACTACATATGAGATCCTGTCTCAAAAAAACCCCAAACCAAACCAAAACAAAAAAACTAGAATTCAGATCTCCTAAGGTTGTAAGCAATAATGCTTGGGGACATAGGCTGGGATGTGAGGCTGGGAATGTGGTTCACCCCTTTATCTGTAGTGTGAGGGTTAAAATACCATATTTAGTACCGAGACTGCTTCTGTGGCTATCCAGCCTGGCAAAGCAGGATAGATTAACCTCCCTGAGATTTGACTGCTGCTTCGAACAAATGGCAAATAAAATGATCTGTAAACATTTTCACCTCTAAAAGCCTATGTTAAAAATTAAGTTGTGTATGTGTTTGTGTATCTTTGTTAATCTCAAGTTTTCAATTGTCATGAATTGGTCATTTATGTAAAAGAGAATCTTCAGATTTTCAACTGGTGGGGAAATTATTTGCGAAAAGAGGAGGGATTCAATTTTAAGGAGAACTTTGGGCTGTGAATGTCTTCTTTCCTTTAATGGATTATATTGAAGTTCAGTTTAACAAAGAAAATTACAGCTTGTAAATACAAACAATGCTAATTTCTTTTAAAATGTATTTATTTTGTGGATTGGACCCAGGGCCTTCACATGGAGCTATATCCCTAACCCTTTTTATTTTGTGAGACAGTTTCTCCCTAACCTGTCAGGCTAGGTTTGAACTTGGAATTCTCCAACGTCAGCCTCTCAGACTACTGGAGTTACAGGATTATGTCACCATGCACAGCTTATATTCTTAAAAAAACTTTTAGTAGTGAGAATTGAACCTAAATTATTTATATTTAGATAAGGTAGCAAATAAATTAACAGAAATTTAATTTCTGTTAACAGAAAAAAGATCTTCCCCATAAATTAACAGAAACAAAAATCTTCCCCATCTTTCTTTCATTCTTCTCATACCATTTCTCAGGATTTAGAAAAGTGTGACACCTTTAAGTGTACACTTGTGCATTGCTTCCCATTTGATCTTGTGCATTTCTGTAAAGAGCACAGCTCAGCAGACTCTTTCTGAAAAAGGTCTGATAAATACATTAGGCTTGGTTTCTGTTGTTATTCAACTGTGTTCTAGCCTAAGAGTAGGTACAGTGTGATGCTGTCCTAATAAAGTTTTATTTACAAGGCAAATAGCTGAATTTAGACCGAATGTCATTGTTTGCTAACTCTTGATAGAAAACCAAATCCTATTGTTTAGTTAAAATTCTATAGCTACTCATTAAGTTAATGAGCTGAATCAATTACTTTATTCATATTTTTATTGAAAGATACAGAATAGAAATTCTAATGATTTTTCATGTGTCTTCAGTGCTTTCTTGGATCATGCATTACCCAGACAATTCCTTTCTGCAGGACTTCATTTATCTAACATTTGGCCTTGTGGTCGTCTGCTAAGCTTGGATCAACTTCTTATTTGCTCTTAACAAGAGTCCTTTCTCTTGGTTTTCTGCCCTATCTTAAAACCCATCTTTTTATGAACAGTTTTTCATTGATTTTTTTTTCTGACATTTACACCTCCTAAGCTTGTGTTATTGCCCCAAGAATCATGTTCCTGGCTTAAATGTTCCTTTCGTGTAGAATACTGAGCTTTAGAACTGCCATATATACCTCTATGATTCAAATAAATTTATAGAAAGTAACCTTTCGAGACTTTGATTTAGGCTCTCTTTTTGTGTTTAAAAGCCTTGTTCATTTTTCTCTTGAGAAAATAGGAAGAAAAATAATTAAGAATGCAGTTCTAAATTGGTCTGGCCTTTAATCATTTCCATTTTTTAAAATTACAGAATGAAGCATAGAATGAAAGAGGATCTAGAAATGTATGAGTAGTGCTTTCTTTCTAGATTTTCAGGTTAAATTGGGCAGAACTCAAAAGTAACTTAATTGCTAAAAATATTCATTCTCTAATTTGATTTTTTCCTTATTTAGATATTAAAGTTAGCCCATTACAATTTCGTAGATATCGAAAGTGAACAGAATACTCCTAGGATGGAGACAAAGAATGTATTGATCACGGCAAGCAAGCAGCGGCAGTATTGGCCATATTTGTGTTGGTCCCCTTCACTCCCAAAAGGTGCAGAAATGACATGATAAATGCTAATCAGGCATCAGGTTTGCATTGTGGCCGAAAAAAGCTGAATTTAGGGAATGCTCAAGTAGTCTGAAAAGCTTGCTGTCTATCCAGGGGAGTCGGTTATTTCATCCATCAAGGTTGCTGACTGCGAACATAGGTTGAGAAATGAACCGGAGATAGTGATCAGGGAGGACTTCCAACTTGACATGGAGCAAAGTAATAGGCCTGTAGAGGATGGCGGTCTCTTAACAGGTAGTGAGATGTGGAAGAGCACGAACTTGGGAAATAGTTAATTCCTAGAGAAGCAATGAAGTTTAGAAAACCTTACAGTATATACAGGGTCTACTGAACTCCAAATAGTTGTCTTCTGGAGACTCTTACCAGGAAATGAGCATTTGCATATTTTATCTGATTATCACTTTGCTTTTAGATAGCAAAGTTTAAAACACACTTCACTGAATACGGTTTCTGATCAAATAAAATTATATGCAAAATAAACACTTGAACTTTCACAATTCAGATTCCCTACAATTCTTAAGTCCATAGCTATGGGATCTCTTGACCTTGAAAATTATTTACTAAAAACATTTATTTCTTTTTAATGGATCATTGTCAATATGAAATTCCTTTAAAAATTTGACATACCACATTAGAAGTGGTTTGTAATACTGATAAGTTATTACAAAATCAGCATATAATATATTTAAATCTAGGAAGTAAAGAAATTGATGTGAAGTCAATGAACTGTGGATTTTCTTGGTACTATTAATGATATCAAAATATCTTTGTCATTGCTCAATCTGAAACTTGGCTTGACTTGTGAAGCTAAAAATGAGGGAAAGCTTTTTGATTTTAAATTCTAACCCAGATTTTGTTCTTTTCTTTTCTTTTTTTTTTGGTATGGGGAATCGAAGTCAGGACCTTGTGTTTGCTAGGCACTTATGCTGCTAAGCTATATCCCTGGCTATCCCAGATATTTAAATGTGAGTATGAAAACATGAAAAAAGACAAATTTTCTCATTCATATCTGAGTAAAAAAGAGCAAAACTTGGTGATGTGTAAAGGTGAAAATATATGAAAATCTTCACATGAAAGCTCTGACAGTGTAACAACTCTCTGAACAACAGTATTTTGAATCATCACTTGTTTTTTATAGTGATTGGATAGAAATGGTAAAACTAATGAGCAAAACAAGGTATGTTTTAAATTTTGAAATGACAGTTATACCTCAGGAGAAAAATTTAATTACTGTTTAGTTCTTAAATGTTGATGACTAATAAAAACTTGGTCTATTCTAGCACTAGTGAGCAATGTTTAGGTATTTTTTCTCCACATAATTTTGTGTTTGAGAAAGAATGGGCTTGGAATGCTAATGATTTAGAGTTGGTCTAATAGAGTAATAGGAGCCAATTCCACAGTGTCTATAACATTTTCAATTTTATAACTTTAACAGGTATTATTGGATCCCTACCATATGAAATACAAATATTTCTGTTAGAAGTTTAGAAGAAAGGGTAAAAATATGTATACATGATAAGACTAATATGAGCTGTATTAATTAATATGGATAATAAAGAACTATAAGAATTGAGATACACAGAAAGATGGATGAAACTCAGAGCATTAATAAGCCACAGAAGAAATACTATTTTCTGGTACCAATCTAGAGCCCTCAAAGCTACATCGCCAGGCCTTTATTTCTTTCTTTCAAGATAATGTTTCGTTAAGGTGCCAAGGTACTCAGATTGGGTTTAAATTTGGGATCCTCCTGCCTTAGCTTCTCAGAGTGCCAGGATTACAGCTAAGAGAGTGGGAAATAAAAATTAAAAGAAAATAGGTCATTTGAGGGACCAAGGGTAATAGGGTGCTAAGAATTCAGGAGACTAATGTTCTCAATTCACTGATGGAGAGAAAAAGGACAGGAAAGAAGCCAACAGGCAGACCTCCTAAGGAAGCAGGGTTAGTGGATTCAGGCTGCGGAAGTTTATTACCAAAAGCAAGCTTCAACCAGATCTGAATGTCCTAGCTGCCTAGCAGCTCCACCCTATAAAAGCCAGCATTATTTTTTCAGTATCTCCCATACATGAATTGATGCTTGCCTTGGCTCTAATTTATAGGCTAACACCTAACGCCCTACCAATCACGTTGTTTTGACCTGGATTCTGGAGCCTTTGTTGAGGACTTGTAGTTGCTGTCTGCCTACAGCAAAAGCGTTGTTTTACATTTGACTTTATTTCCTGCTTTCTCCTGTAATATTGTCTGTTGTGTTCCACAGCGACTAGTCACACTTAGCCCCACCTTAATCATGATGTATCGAACTAGAGCCATGGAAGGATAGTTTTAATAATAAAATTCAGATTTTCCTGCATTAATTCAAGCTGTCTTGGACATCCCTGACACTTCATAAGACAGGCCACTTACCTGCAATATGCAAAGGAGTGAATAAGGACACAAGATCAAACGTCCTCCAAAATGTTACTTTAAAATATGAAGCCTTAAAAAATATATGAAGCCTTATTTCACGTAAACTTACCAGTGAAAAGTTGGAATTTGGTTGTGGTTTAAAATTCAGTGCTTCGCAATCTGAATAGCCTTATCCTTACCACTCTACATATTTTCTATTTGGCTTTTCAAAGTCCCTCAATTAAAAAGTTTTAATATAAACTGGTGAAAATGACTGCTTCCTAATCTTTTTGAAGCCTACTAAGAATAGGATAAAACATGGTATTTCGGAAATGATTTCAATGCTAGTCTGTTTTGAGGCAGATAATATTTGGTAACTGTCTTCAGCTGCCCACTTGGATGGTTGTATATCTTGTGACAAAATAGCCTAATGTTTGATGGTACAAATTTTCAGAGAGAACATGTGTGTTGTTTCCTTTAATGTAGGCTTTTGACAAATAAGATAAGCAAATATTTCCTCAGATAATAATTTGTCATGTAAAAGTCTGATTTTTGTGAAAAATATTTGTTGGATTTCCTTTATATAAAAGTGACTTAGCCATTTTTCTCAAATGCATTTTATACATAATATGCTTGGTAGGTCCCTATCCATCCTCTATCTTAGTATTTCTTTACAGGTTTGCTCACTGATGGAATGGCTCACTGAACAGCTTCAAGTTACATTTGGATTTCCTGTTGGTTATAATATAAAATGTCTTGTTCAATAAAAATAAGGAAAATATAGAGATAGTTTTTCATAATGTTGGAGTTTTTCGGGCCCATAGATTTTCTACTTCTGTTCAGCCACTAGAGCTTTTAAACATACTGGATTCACTGATCTCCACATGCTAAGTAGCCCAACTGCCCTGATGTCTTACCAGCATCACCTGGCAGCCGGGCCATCTGGTGGTAACACAGTCAGGGAAAACTTTACACAAAGTTATTTGGGTCATACAAATATTCTATGCAATGTTATCGTGACCTTGATACTACAGTGTTTTGAGTGTTGTCCAGAAAAATTTCTTTTATCAGTGTCTAAACCTGGAATTCTTTGTTATTTATAGGAATTTTTTGCAGACATCCTTCCTTTCTGGTTACTACTTGATTTTTCTGAACCTTCTGATTGTGTCCGCATTTATCATCTTTCAGTGGGTGTGAGGACCATGGCGATTTGTTTGGATGGAGTAGCTGGAGGCTGGTTCCTTTATTTCTTCTATTACTCTATTTTTCTCCCTGATCTGGCTGCCTGTGATCACCATCTTACTCCCACTGTCAGGTGGGTGACAGGATGCCGGGGCCTCGATGTGTTAAGGGAACTATTCTGGCTCTGTAATCAGTGTACTTTCATAAGGTCTTTAAAAGTTAATTTATAATTTTTATCAGAGGAGAATATACTTGATGCCTGGGTCTCTAGGAGAATATGTCTTAGAAAGTGAGTGAACATATATTTCTTGAGTAAATATAAATCAGCTCCACTGTAGTAAATCAAGCAAAAATGCCGACCTTTTGATTTATGATGTCTTAAGGGGATTTTTTTTTAAAGAGGATTTTTCCCATTCCAGTCTTTGAAAAACATAATCCTCTAGATTTAGAAAGATTCGCTGCTATTTCAAAGGGGCCTGAGTTATTAAAGGTCTCTCTGGCACCAGACTGTGGATGTATATGAGGGTAGGTATGTGAATCAGCAAAATTTTTTTTCCCCTATTCATTTATTTTTTTTTACAGTAGATAAAAGCCCAACTTAAATGAATCGAGGCAAAGAAGGTGATTGGAGATGAGCCCTAATTTATTTTAAAAGTCTAATTAAGGACAAGAGCTGTTAGCTTTTTTTTTCTTTCATCATGTAAAATAACCAAGTATTATACTAAGTAAGCACTTTTAGGACACTTAGATGTTTGGTGACTGACTAAAAATACCAATGACTTTTACTCCCGCTAGGAAATGGAGTCAAACCATCTCTATTTACTTTGCTGTAGGATGAGACACTCTATAGTTGCAGTTATTTGGCTGTGTGGACCTGTATGAGTTTAGCAGGATCACATGTGAATCTCACGCTATGACTTAGAAGTGAAAAAATAATGTAGTTTGGTCTTCAGACTACATTTTAAAGGTGAGCATAATCTGGTGTTTTAAGGAGTACATTTGGATAACATTGACACTTTCTTGGGTAAGAATGCCCATTTTACCAGTGTTTCTGCCTGAGACTGAGTTTCTAAGGAGGGATATGACCAATAAAATTCTCACAAGGCAGAAGAATTGGAATCCGGGGTAAAATGTCCTTGGTATCCGATAATATAAGAGGCGATGTCTCTATCCACTTGGGTTCTTTTCCCTGCATGCATTTATAAATGTCTTGCAGTTGATGTTACCACCAAGCTGGTCTATTCATTGTCTTTTCTGACTCCAGGTCCTGATGTCTCCTGTGTCTGATAGGCCACTGGATTTCCCTTGTTATCCTTGTCTAACTGCTGCAGAGATAGATACTTTTCATTCTGGGCCCTCTTTTTAACGTGGGGTTCACAGTATAGAAAGGAAGCAGCTGGAGAAAGAGATCCCCATGTTTCTAGCTGACTGACCAGTGTACTGGGATATATATATATATATATGTCTTCCTGGAGATTGAGAAGGGACAACTCTGCCTTCCCACATATCCCGACCTGTTACTGGGAGCTGTGACTGCTCATCTTATTTTCCTCTCCCCTCTTTTTCCTTTTTCTTTCAGGATAGTGGGAAACTATCCCAGTTATCTCAGGATTGAGAAATTTTTCTGGTTATAAGATGGCCAATATTACAATCTAGAATGAACCAGGGCCAACACAGTGAGATACCTATCTAGCTCACAAAATCTATTGTTGCCAATTAACTGAGAGTTCTTTCACTTGATTCAAATGGAAATCATACATCGGCCAAGTGCAGCTCTGCGGGAAATTCTGATATTACCAGATCAGTTGCTGATGACTGCCACTGCACTGTTTAATGCCAGCTTGTTCTGGACATCATAGTGTTGACTCTAGCAGGTTTGAGGTCACTGCCTCTAGTCTTCATTAGGTACTGTTCTTTGTGGGCTGCTGCTCTCTGGAGCTCTTCAGAGTTAGAAGTGTCTGGGAGCACCAGAGCAAGTCCTTATTGTAACAGGACCTGTGCTGCAGCACAGGTGGGGTCATACACTCCAGTGTCCCTCCTAGACTGAAACCCAGGGGAAACCTGGAAGGTACTACTTAGGTAGCAACTTACAGATCTGTTTCAGGAAGGATACAACCAGAAAATTGTTCAGAAAGCTTGCTGTGGATGTTGGCTATGTAATAAAGGGCTCATATGCCTTTCTTCCTGGGATACTTACTCCCAGGTGCCCTCTCTGTCCCACAAAATGCAGCAGTATCATATGAAGAGACTGGCATGGGGAAGGTCCCATATGACTTGGCTGCACTCCTCTTGGAGTGGACAATGGAAGTTTGATAGCCAGGGAAGACATGGAAGCAATGTTAGTACATTGGGGTGGAAAGCAGAGTAAGGAAGGGCAGCCACTAGCCAAGTCACCCCAGCGGCCCCATGGTCAGCACAGGGACAGACGAGAGATGGGAGCTTGTCACCTATTTATTATCTACTTTTTGAAGATCTAAAAGAGAGGAGATTAAAGGCTCTGAACAAAGAAATGTGATGAGGGAAATGTTAAATCACTTTGGTTTAATTAGTGCGTGCTCTATGCATCTGTTGAAACATCAAACTTAATCCCACTAATATATAATTATGTTAAAATGACCCAGGTAAACAGCTGAATTGGTTCACCGCCTCACTTTTAACCTATAGAGTAATTCTTGATAGTAAACAGTATTTTCCCTATTGGGAGAAAGAATCCTCAAAATGTTCTGCATTGTGACTGAGGAAACTGAAGGAATATGGCCTGCAAAAATTTTTGCTTCGAATGCTTTTCATAGATGTTAAAAGCTAGAAGACTGTCATGTTCTGGGACTCTCGGTCCTCATCCCAGAAGGGACCACTGAGCCAGCTCTAGTGAAGTTGACACATTTAGAGAGACTAAGAAATGTAAAAGATAGCAACATTATATGCAAAACTCTTAAAATTGCAATAAACTTATACCTAATTGAAATAGTAATTTTCAAAGCAAATTCATATGACAAAGTTTTAGTGAGCTGGATCTGGAGACTGATTAACCTTCTATGTAATATTGTACATACATACAGGAATAGGTATTTACATTATATATCTATATGAATAAAAGCCTTTCTTAAAAGTCAGCACACACACTCAAGACAATGTCTATTAAAATACTGCCAAATGGCACAAACAAGGCTTTCCAGAATAATGTGCTTTTTTGATTAGCATTTTATACATATTAACTTCTTGCCAGAGCTTGCAACAAATCTTGGTTCTCTCATTCATAGCTTCTTACATTTTAAATTACTGTATGTGGGCAGAGAATATTTCTTTCTGGTTTATTTTTTTTTTCTGTGTAGCACCTAGCATAGTTTTGGGTCCACAGGCAATATTTGATAAATACTTTTTGAATGAGAAACTATGTTATGAGGTTGCAATCTGTTGTTACTTGTACCTGTAAGAATAAAACATTTCCTTTGTAGCATGCATACAAAGAGAGGAGCTGAAATGGAAAACGATGGCAATACTGCTGTGAGAACTCTGTAATTATTGCTTAAATCATTTCTATTTTGTTAGATACTTTCTTATCCTCAACATGTGAATAGCTTCATCCTTTAGAAAACACTCAGTAAACACTAAATGAACGCAATGTCCATTGATTGCAAATATGGAGCAATTTGTGGTTAACAGAATAATGCCCTGCAGTGATATGATAAATTCTGGAACTTGTGGTAGAGGTAATAAGACTGTAGACAGAAATGATGTTGACAATCAGCTGACATAAAAATGGAAAATCTCTTGGATTATCCAGAAGTGTCTCATGTATTGAGACGTATCCTTATTGGAAGGAGGGGGTGGAATAGTTAGTGTTAGAGGGATGCAGTGTGAGAGATTGACTTGAACTTCATATTTGTAAACAGCAGGGTCAAGGAGCAAAGGCATCTGGAAAGGAAAGGAAATGAGATTTAGACTTTTTCTAAAGACAAATCCGATGACTGTGTAAAAAATAAACTGTGCCACTCCTAAGAATCTAAAAGCAAACTACACAGAATGAAAAGTAAAAGTTAAAGATTTATCAGATGGAATAATAAACAGTATGGTAATACCTGTATCAGAAGTCAAATTCAAGACAAAAATATCAAATGTTATAGAGAGGTTATATTATATCAGTAAAAGATAAGTAGTGAACATCTATGTTAGATACACAGTATAGCATTCACGTATAAAAAGAACAAGCTTTTAAAAGTATAGTAATATATGACATCTCATCCTCAGGAAAAGACCAAGTGACCAAAAAACTAAGAGGACTGACAAGTTATAAGTAGAAAGGATGATTTTATTGACACCAAAATTTAATGTCTAATTTATTTTATTTTATTTTAATTTATTTTTTTATCGGTATCAGGGATCAAACTCATAAGCACACACTTGCAAGGCAGGCACTTATGCTGCTAAACTAAATCCCTAGCCCCTTAATGTCTAATTTGAATCCAATAAGCACTGCATATACTTTTTAAGGGACTATAAACATTTTCAACACACTAAGAAGTACAATAACAATCCATGCTCAAGAGACAAGATAAGGAAATAAAAGTAGAAATAAAAGCCCATAATTAGATGCTGGTATATATAAGAAATTATTATATGACATTATAAAATGACATTGCAAATCTGAGCAGA
The DNA here is from genome assembly GCA_004027295.1 of Dolichotis patagonum. Lineage (NCBI taxonomy): Eukaryota > Metazoa > Chordata > Mammalia > Rodentia > Caviidae > Dolichotis > Dolichotis patagonum. Next base: position 40,492 of record PVJX010003773.1, read on the forward strand.
TAAATTGATGAATGGACAATCACTTGCCCATGTGGGAAAAATAAACTACATACTCAAAGTCTATTTATGACAAAACATTCGGTTAATGAGTTATGAATAAAAATTAAGCATAAAAACTGACAATAAAAACTAGTAAATATTTATATTATATTGGAGAAAAAAGATTGATTCTACAGAAGATAATAGTCTTCAAAATAACACTTTTGTATTTGGCTACATCAGATTTGAAACCCTCACTTTCCAGTAAAAATCTAGATAGAAGCAAAATAAACTGAAATGAAAATAAACATGTAAACAATTCTATATAACTACCAGAAAGAATTACCATGAACTAGTAAGTTGTCAATTCCCCAACTATAAAATCATCGTAATATATAAAGAGGTAATTCACAGAGAGTAAAACCAAAACCTCACTATAGTTTAATCTGTACAGGCATAACTTAAAACAGATTTGAGTTTTATTATAAAGGTAATAATTAGATTATGTCACTCCTAAATAATCACAGTTTTAATTTGTTCATTTTCTGAAGGTTGTTACTTAACAGGAATCCAAGACATTCAATTTTTCTCTTTACATGTAAATTTTACTTTTATAATCATATGAAAAATTAAAGAATAGGATTTGTTTGTAAAATATGGATTGTTTTTAAGAAGAGTACTTGCCAATAAGATAAATACTATTTGAAGTAAATAAATTCAAGTGTACTCATAAAATGGAAAACTTAATGGCAGTTACATATAATATTGACAATATTTCATAGTGAAAAGTACATAATTGAAATAGATATACATATACATGTGTAAATGCACTTGTGTGTATAGTTGTATACTTATGTATACACATGCAAAAATTTTAGTAGATGTAAAATAAGGTGATAATAGTAATTCAGATTTGACACTGTTAATTTTTCTATTTATCTAAATTCTAATGTAAGTAGAAGAATTTTAAAAAATTATCAAAAAAAAATCTCCTTAAATAGTCCAAAATGAGGTTTATGGTACCTTCAGTGTAATAAAGTACTACTGAGGCATTAAAACTATCATCAAACAAATATAGACAGGAAGTAAATAAGTGAATTTCTGAAGGTCAAGGGGTTGGAGGGTAACTTAGCAATGTTTGTTAATAATTATGAAGTTTCTTTCTTAGATGATGCAAATACTTTAAAATCGGTTATACTGATAGTTTCACAATTCTCTGAACAGGTTAAAGACCATTGGCTTACATACATTATTCATGAATGAATGTTGTGTTATGTAAATTATGTCTCAAAGCTGTTTTAAAAACTATCATGAGGAAATATTTAATATTGGAAAATATGAACTGTTAAGAAAATAGTTAAAACCATGCATGGTTTTGGAAGCAGTTTTGAAAAAAAGGTATAAACATTTCAAAACACAAATATACACAAAAATATTAATAATGGTTATTTCTGGATGGAAAGGTTTTATAGTTCAGATAATCAGATTTTGCTCCACAAGACACTAAACAATGAATATCACATTGCAGCAGATACTTTTCCAATAAAAAATAATTTTATAAAAATTTTAAATACTCAAATTTTTGTTTAGTAGGGCTAAATGAAAAAAAAACACCTGAAAGATGTCATTATTAATTCTACTAGGGCTTTTTATGTGTTTTTAAAAAATCCCAATTATTAACCTTAAAGGCAGATCCCTTTTATTGAAACCTAGTGTGAGACACAAAATGAGTATCATGGTGTCAATAGATATTTATGGATTCTATCTTAAGTGTTTATTATAAAAACTGAGCAGTGACATGTTACTGTCTAATTCTTGTACATGTACAACTAAAGTAATACATTTTTCTATTCTACTTTATCTGTTTAGAGCAATTGCCACCCAATGTTTTGGCAGGGGCAGGGGTTGTTTTGTTAAAGGAACTGTACTTTATCACCTGTTAGTAAGACTACAAGTCATAACCATTCTATCTTGCACAAATCCAGTAAATACATACAAGTTAGGACATAGTGTGTGCTGGGCAGAGACTTCATTTTATGTGTATCAGTTAAAAAGCTGGACCTTGGAGAAATATCGCCTGGGGTGTTAGTATGCTTTCTTCATCCTATTCCAGGGTCAGATATTTCATCCTAGGACATCTTGCTTGGCTCAAAGTATAATCATCTTTTGCTTCCTATGGCCTGTTGTTCTGGTGCTTACACAGTTCAGTACACTTGAGGCTTCAAGTGCAGTGTGCATTTTCTTCCTTTGTGGGGTTTTGCTACATTAGACACACTTCATCCCAAAATGCATCTGGCCATTGTTAGTGCCTAGTATTTCCTGACATTGATTTCTTGAAGGTATTGTGAATGTTAACGAAAGTACTGATTTAGAACCTCTTCCTTCAGTTGCCTAAAAAATTAACATACCTTGATTTACAGACCACACACAGTACCAAACCCAGTGCTGAGGTGGGTGGGTGGTGGAATGTTTGGAAGTATTGATTGTGATTCTCTTCACAGCTTCCAGTGTAAGATATTCAAAGATTGCAGCAGGAAGTGTCCTTTCTATCTGCTCCCTCCACCTATCATCTAATGGATTTAAGAAAATCTTTCGTTTTTTGAATCTTTATAGGTATTTCACTGCATAATACCTAAGCAAGATTTATTTTTGATGGGATCTTGAGTTTTTCACTTCATCAGTGTTTGTGGATTACTGGAAAGACAGTTTCTCTACATTTCTTTCTCTCTCTAGTCCAGCATGCCTTAAATATGATGTAAATTTGATGTGCTTCAAGTTTCTAATGGTTTTTATTCAGGGCATTCACCCCAACTTGGTATGGAAACCTGTCGGTATTTGGTTTTAGCTTTTTCACACAGTACCAGCCTGACGTACTTGTATTCTAATTATAGCTGGGATTTGCCCTATATGTTTTATCTTGCTGTCTGTCAGGAGGTGGGTTTCTCCTCTTCCCTTTGCTTTCACCTGCTCTGAAAATGCCTGTCTGAGTGGTGGTTTCAGGAAAACTTGTTCCATGGAAGCATTCCTAGCTTCTCTGTTATGTGAACTATTTTCTGCCTTTCTGCAGGCTTCTGTCTCTCTGTAGTTTTTTTCCATTTCTTGTTATCATACTTGGTTACTGATTTAATGTTCATCCAACCGTTTATCTACCCTGTTTATTTGAAAATGCGATGATTGAAAGGTTTGCCCAGCTGTGCCTAGCAGTTGCCACGTGATTTGATAATCATTTGCACCCTTGTTTTGTGTGATTCTGTGTAAAATGAGTGATGTGGAGCTCATCAGTCTACTTCCCAAGGGCATGATTTTTTGCTCTTTGACAGACTTTGAAATGCTAAAATGATTTTTCTCTTTCTACCTCATTAGCTATTATCTCATAACCTTTCTACTTGCCAGAAAAAAAACTTGCCAAAACGAGTAATTTTCCTATTGTTTCCTTTCTCTTTTCTATCCTCTGTGCAATTGGTAGATCACTGCAACATAAAACTTTTGTAAATCTTTATGGGATTGTGATCCAGTGACGCTCATGAATCTCTTAGGACCTTTTCCCAAACATGGAAGAAATGAGTAGCCTATAGTCATTAAATTTAAAACTTCAATGGGAAAAGTAAAAAAAAATTTGCATAAGTAATAGCATTGGAAAAAATCTTTTTCTGATTTCATCTAAGTGAAAACACTGATGTGGAAATTTTATAAAACGTTCTCTCCAGTTCCAGGACAGTGACCTGATACTCATGCATTACCTACTTCCATTGCTATAGCCTATGATAAAATGATTCTTCACATTTTATAGTGTTTGAATCATTTAATACTCCTCTTATATTTCCTCTGCTCAGTCTCAGAGGATGCACACTATTCATCATTTTTTTTTCTTTTTTGAGAACTTACGAATGCTTTTAACCTTCTGATAGAATCCAAGTTGTTTTCCTTTTTTCTTTCCAGGTACAGCCAAAGATATTTTTTTATGATATTTAAATTTCTTAATTTTCTGGTTAAAAAATACATAGTAGAGGCTCTAATGTATAATTTGTGCTGCTTTTACACTGGTGACATTCTAATCTTTCTATAGATTTTAGAACTTTCTTTTACCTTAAGTATTGTCTGTGTGCCTATTTATCAAAACTTAAACTATTATCTTGTTGCAAATAGTGAATCTGTAGTAATATGCTAATACCAATACTTCCCTTATAATGTTACTGATAAAGAAGGCTTTGATTTCACTGTGTCTGACTTTATAAGATTTTATAAATTGAGGCTAATTAAATGATCATTGTTCTGTAAGTATATTCCTTATAAAGGAAAGTCAAAGATTGGGGGTAAGAGCAATATTTGTTGTGACAGGTAAGTTTTATTGTGCTTTTTGCATGTTATATTAATTAGTGCCATGTGCCATTTTAAAGTGATAAAGCAAACAAGTTGGAAAATGATTTTGTAACTACTGTGCTTCTAACTGGAGTCTTATAAAAGTATTAGAAATTAAAAATGAGTTCTCCATATTATAACAAATATTTTGAGCTTTCTCATTCTGGTTCATGTGTATATATAGGTAGGCAATGCACAAAGTTTCAGAAACTTTTTCAAAAACTGTAAATTACTTACTTTTTCCTAAATATTGTGTACTAACTTAAGACCACGTTTGAGGACAGACAAGCTACTTCCTCACAGTGGCTCTGGGCACGAGGAAGCAAGGCCAGCACAACCAGAGCCACGCAGTGAGGAAATGGCAGTGCTGTGGTGGGTGTAACACACATGATCTTGTTCCTCCGGCCCTGTCTTCTTATGATTCTCCTTATTAGCTGAACCCAAGAGAAGCCAATCAATCAAGGAGCCCAGCTGGTGCAATTAAAGCAGCTGTTTTACCTTCTCTCCTCTGGTGGCAGCACTCAAAACCAGTGCTTGGAGATGTGATGGAGTCACCTGGCAGTAAAAGCACTGGATACCCCCGGTAGCCACTGAGATCAGAAGACAGCAGCTCACTCTGGGAGACCCTTTTATTGCTCATAAAAGTAGATATTTCACTGTAAAAAATCGTTGTAGATGATTAAGAACAAGGGCCAATGGGAGCCATGAAAATAGCGACTGATCTCTTTAAAAAAAAAAATCAAATTCTATTAGTTAAAAATTTTGACTGTATCCCTAACATACTCATGCACAAATTTTAAAAACCATGCATTAATGTTTTATCACATGTCACATAATGACAAATTGTACAAAGATGAGAATTAAAATGTTTTAGAGATAAGCTTTATCTTTTATTTATTAAAATCTTTTGTTCTTCATGTTTTATTATGAGTTTTAGAATCGGATCTTTCAAGTTCAACCAAAATGAAATTATAAGGTTAATTAGAATTTATTTGGATGCATAAGCCAATTTGGATATTACTGACATCTTTACAAATTTGCCATACAGCCATAAATTTATTGAGCATCTTTTACATATTTTTATATTTTCAATAGTGTTATATTTTTCACATTAATGTCCTCATATTTACAAATTTTATCTGTTTCATATTTTTGATACATATTTTTCAAAATGTGCTTTTACAGGTGCTGTTTATGGGGTACTGTATCTATGCTAGTCAGATGCAAAGAAGCAGAGACTATGATAGTGGTTGTATTAGCAGATAGGGCAAAAGAGAACAAACAAGGAGTTGTTTAATGAGAATAAAGTTTGGTCACATTGGATAATTAAGTCCTAGACATCTTTAGTAGAGTATAGTATATACAAAATAGTATAATATAGTTGTGATATTTTTATACAATGGAGTACTACTCAGCTATAAATAATGATCACATTGAGATATTTATGAATAAATGGATTCAACTTTGGACCATACTCATAAGCAAAATAAGTCAAACTCACATGTATAAATACCATATAGTCTCCCTAGTATAAAAAATGGTAAGAGTACATAAGATATTATGGTAATCATGATTCCCCATTACATTGCTTTGAAGCCTTATAATGTTTTCATTCATCAGTTGTAATAGTTTTCTTCTGTTTTGTTTGATTTTATTGTGTGTGATGGTATTAACAGCTATTTGGAAGAAAACAAGACATTATGGCAGCCATTGCTGATTTAATAGCATCTTGCTTTGAAGTCCTACCATGCTTCTATTCTTCTATTACCATTGGTTCTATCATGTTGTTTCTTATTGGATTTTAATATATGTGATAGTATAAACAGATTTTTTATGGAAAATGAGATATTATAGTAGCCATTGTTCATTTTCTGTTATTTGGTTCAGAATGCCCTGTAATACTTTCATTCTCTTGAATGGTTTTATACTATTTTGTTATGTTTGATATTATTGTGTGTGAAGGTATGCCCAACTATTTCAAAGAAAGAGACATTATGGTAGCTACTGTTAATATTCGTTTGTCTTGTGAAGTGCTATGTTACTTACATTGTTCTGTTCTGATCTTCTTTGTTCTGTCCTCTTTTGTTTTATTCTCTTTAAAATAAAATTTTAAAAAACCACCAAACCCCCCCAAAAAATAGTACAGTATTCTGCACTTCAAAATTTATTTAGGTAGCATTCATGTATTCTTACTACAAAAAGAGATACTAGAGAACATTGGGAGGTGATGTTTGTATATCTACTGATTGTGGTGATAGTATCACAAATAATTGCATGTGTCTAAACTAATATACTACTCATATTAAACACGTGCAATTCTTTACATATAAATTACACCTCAATAAAGTTGATAAAAAGTACATAGTCCAGTTTTTATGGCTAGCATAAGGAAATTCACTTGACTTTTTCAAAAAGAGTCTTTCTTGTATTTGCAAAGTTGTTAGATTCTTTCATTTCTAATCATATATCTCTTCTGAAACATTTTCCTTTGAAATTTATATTAACTGTAATTTATATAACCAGTTTGTTTATCCATTCTAATCATCATCGTAAATTTGTCTTCTTTTGGTTAGAACAACCTGTGAAATAATGAGTACAAATGGTACTTAACTGGCTTACTCACCTGTTCCGAATCTTTAAATTTTTTTAAATGGACAGACTGTCAGTTTTTTTTCTGTGTAATTATAACTAATGAACAGTAAAGCATTAAGGGATGCTTTTATGCTTCTGTTGGATAATCAAATGATACTCTCATGAAATTTGCATTACTGGGATAAAGCCAGGGTTGTATAAAATATAGAAAATGCTTTAGAAAGTATTCATCTATTTCGTTATTAAGGAATTCTTCTATGTGATGTAAATGTGATTGATATTATATGCTTGAGAATCTGTTAAAGATACCACATAATCTTGGACTTCATTGTAATATTTAAAATTACAAATTGAAGCAGCTCTTAAGAGTTACAAATATAAAGTCAGGTGTGGTGGTACACACCTGTAATCCCAGCACTTAGTAGGCTGAGACAGGAGGACTGATGTGAGTTAGAGGTCAGCTTGAACTATATAGTGAGTTCAAAACCAACCTGAAGTATACATAGTAAGACCCCATCTTAAAAACAAAGCAAAACAAACAAGAAACAAAACCAGTTTATAAGTACATTATCTTTTCTTCTTAATTCATTTTGGTGTGAGTTACTGTTTCTGAGAATCTGTGCACTTTATATTTTTAAGCTTACTGGTAGAGCGTCAGTTATCTGAATTTTTACTTTTAATTTTGGCATCTTTCTAATGCGCCATTCAATTTATCCACTCCCATTTCCTCAGCATCACTACTCTCAGCCTTGCTCAGTGATATTCTTCCCATAAGCTAAAAATAAGAGCATGATTACTTTAGAGCAAGTTGTTCAAAACATAATTCTGATATTATTCTCTAATTTATCTATAGAACACCTTCGTAGGTAGATACCTTTAAAAAAGCCAAAACTCTGCATTTTGACTCTTATTTATTTCTCTTTTTTAGTCTACTCTTCCTATCCTCACTATCCTTTGCATTTTATGCTGCAATGTCTTTGTACCATAAAAAAAAAAAAACCCATCTATTAAACTCCCTTAAGTCATACAAGTTTTTTGTACTAAGAATGTCCTTTCTGCCACTTTTCTTCTAATTTCTTTCATCCCTTAAATTTCAGTTTAGGCATCTTCATCCCCAGGAATCCATCATGTTGAACATATACACTTTTTATTGAACTAAGTAACCCTCTGTTTGAGGAGTGCATGTCCGTGTATTTATGAGGTTGGGTGACCCTTTGGTAAGCTTTCCTTCCCTTGAGACAATGAGCTCCAGTAGCACAGGATTCTACTTTGTATTTTTGTGCATCCAACCTTTCATATAGTATATACTCCATAATAGATAAATTTGTAATTTCTTAAGTCTAAATTGAACCTTCGAAAAGACTCCAACAGGATTTGCAAATGTATTCACAAGACAACTTCAAAAGATGAAAATTTGCTCCCTCTGAGGATGTTAAATAGAACATGCTGTGCTCTTTGAAGCCAGTGCCAAAGGGTGATTTTAGAGAATTTTTGAGTTCTGCTTGAATTGTTACAATAAACCTAGCATCTTCCCCAGGTGACCAATATAAAGACGTAAACAACCATTTCAATGTATATTAAAAAATAACAACATTATGTTTTAGTATTCATGTTATTTTTATAATTTTACTAACATTTAAGTCTGAGAAAGTGTGAATTGGAGTCTGTGACTAAGTAGGGCTCCAATAAAATGAGGCCAAAAGGGAGGAAATAATTTAAATTATTCAAAAAACTGAATTATGAACATAATAAAACTGAGGGTCCCTGATACTATCCTCAGTCTAACAACCATTCTCAAAGTATGTTTGTTTTCTTTGCCTTTAGTTTTTTCCTGTCATTGTTGTTGTGTTCCTCCTGGATGTGTGTCTACCTTTTCTCTTAGATGTACTTGTTATGGCATATGTCTGGATGTCTTCCTAAGCCTCATGTGGCCATACATGGGGATTTTCAGAGGTGTCTAGTCTTAGGGTGCATCATACTGGAATTGTCTGGTGGTGCAATGCTAGGACTAAGACTGTGTCACTCTGGGTGTGAGTACTACCCTCTGCAAAGGTGGGTAACCTGGATAAGATATAAAGGATGGAAAGAGGGTAACTGCTTTTCACTTGCTGCTTGCTGCTTTGCTGATTTCCTGTCTTCTGCATGCCATGAACTCTTTCTCCTATGTGATGCCCCTCTGCAATGGCACCTTGTCTTGGAGTCAGCCAATTATGTATTAATCTCTACAAACTGAGCCAAAATAAACCATTCCTCCTTTACATTTGGGCATTGGGTATTTTGTCTTAACAATGAGAAAGGTAGCTGATTTTTTAATACATGTGTTACTGAAGTGAGAACACAAAAAAGTAACTAAAAGACTCCACCTGCACACACCCTCCTCATGCCAGGCCCTGGACCCGAGCTTGCATCAGACCCGCAGTTTCTTAACACCAATGATTAAGAAGATTGCAACCTCACTGGATCCTCAGAAGAGCAACCAGTGTGTGGCTTCCTAGGAAAGCTGACTTCCCAGGAACTTAAAAGTTCTGAAAGTACATTGACTCTGATGGAAGATTCTGGTTTCAGGAGCTGCTTTGTTGATGATCTGAGAGCAATCAATCAGGTGCAAGCCAGTTATGATGTGACACACTATGAATATGTTTTCTGTCTATTGTGGGCTTTGGAACAGCTTCTTCAAAAGGAAAACAAAGAAGAACACACATCAGGGGAAAACACTCAATACCAAAAATGAAGAAAGGTTTATTTAGCTTATTGTTTGTAGAAGTTTCAGTCCATAATCAGCTGGCTCCAAGAGAATAGGACCAAACAGGATGAAACAGAATGAACCCACTCAGAACAAAACCATGAAAGTGCTATAGGTCTTTAAGATAGCACCCCACAGATGCCCAGACTGATGCCACTGGCCCACACCTCAGCCCAGGACCACCTATGCTGCCACACCATGCTTCCTGTGTGCCTGGCAGACACTTGGACCCAGGTCACCTGCTGGCCCCTCTGGGACAGCTGTTGGGACTGCTCAGAGTTGGGACCCCTCTGGGACTGCTGTTCATCTTCAGCTCCCACCCTTTCTCCCAGAACATTGGAATACAGCAGATTAACTGTGCTGGCTTGATGGGAGATTCAGTAACTGGCTCACCCAAACAGAGGATCTCAGCAGGCTCCAGTCAGTGTGGTGAGTATGCCCCTAAAATAGAGGTGTACAGTGGGTAAATAGGGCCAGTAGTAAAGCTCCCTCCAACTAACTGTAAGACCTTGGTGAGTCTGGCAAGAGTATGGGCGACTCCTTCTTGTACACAGAGAACATCAGGCAGAGTGCTGAGTGTGCCAATAAAGACTCCCCCAACTTGGAGAAAATCAAAAGGTCTTAAGAGACATACGGGCACACAATAGGGACACAGTAGGGCCTCAGCTGACACAAACACTATAGACAGGGAGATTTGGTGACCAGGAATAACCTGAAGATAAAGTAACGGTAGGAACTAAAAGTTGACTTACATCAATACTACTAGGCTTGTCAACCAAGGAAGAATATAGGACTCACCCAGCAGGCCCTGCAGGAGGAAGTCAGGTGATTGGCCCACCTATTCATTGTGAGACCCAGCAACTGGACAAACATCAACCTTACAGTAGGACCCCAAGATACACACTACCAACAGTTGACACTAGTGGGATTGAAGGACCAAATATTAATCTGAAAGGGGAAAATGACAAAATGAAAAAGCAAAATGCAATCTCAAACATCTAGTCCACCAGGAGCAAGTACAGGAGACATTGAAATAGAGGACTTCAAAAGTAACACACCAGAAATCCCTGAAAAGATAGCAAATGAAATAAAAAAAAACAACTCTGTGAGGCTACAGAGGAAATCAACTTAGAAGTAATTTGTCATGTGAAAACAGAAATAACAACCTTAGAAAAGTAGTTCCTCAGGACAGCTAAAGAAGAAATAGATAAAAAAGTACAGGAGTATGGGAAACTGATTGAAACCTTGAATGAACAATATGGAAAACAAGCAGAATTCATGAAACAAACTCAAAGAGACATCCAAGAAACAAAAAATTCTATTGAAAGCTGGCAAAACTGTTTAAATGAAGCTGAGGATAGGATTTTGGACCTTGAGGACAGGATCACAATTAGTGATCATGAAGGGATACAACTTTTAAAGATAACAAAACAGCATGAAATGACAATCTAGCAACTTCAAAATGATGCCCAGAAAAACAATATACTATTAATAGGCATCAGTGAAGATAGGCATCAGTGAAGATGCAGGAGTCAATGCAAATGACATAGATAAACTATTCACAGAAGTAATAGCAAAAAATTTCCCCCAAATGGGGAAAAAATCTGATATGTAGATAAGTGAGGCATATAGAACACCAAACAATCAGAGCCAACATAAATCTACACCCAGACATATAAAAATTAAGATCCTAGACATACAACATAAAAACAGAATACTAAAAGCTGTTAGAGAAAAGATACAACTCACTTATCAAGGAAAGCCCATTAGAATAACAGCAGACTTTTCAACACAAACCCTCAAGTCAAGACAAACTTTGAGTGAGGTATTTAAAGCCCTGAAAGAAAACAACTTTCAACCCAGGCTGATGTATCCAGCAAAACTTTCATTCAAATTTAATGGAGAAACAAGATACTTCCATGACAAAGAAGAACTGAAGAAATTCATGTCCACCAAACCAACCATAGAAAAAGTATTGAAAGACATACTAGATAGAGTTAAAAATGACCACAATCTCCAAAACAACAACAGAAAGAAATCATCAGGTAGGAAAAGCAATTAAGAGGGAAAAGCAGAAAGCAAACAACTGTAACATAGCATGGTAAAGTCGAGCCATTACATATCAGTGATATCCATAAATGTAAATGGGCTCAATTCAATTATCAAAAGAAATAGGTTGACAAAATGGATCAAGAAACATGATCCCACAATATGCTGTATACAAGAAACACATTTGACCCAAAAGGAAACTCATAGATTCAAAGTCAAAGGATGGAAAACAGTATTTCATGCAACAGAAACCCAGAAAAAAGCAGGGGTAAATATTCTATTTGCAGACAATGTGAACTTCATACCTAAAATGATTAAAAGAGAAAAAGAAGGTCATTACATACTCATAAGTGGAAAAATTCAAGAGGAAGAACTAACAATTACAAATATATATGCACCAAACACAGGAATACCCAACTATAGAAGACATACTAATGGACATGAAAATCCAAAAACAAAAAAACTCTCACAATTGTAATAGGAGACTTTATCACCCCATGATCACAAAGAGATAGATCAACTAGACAATAAATCAGCAAAGAAATAATATAACTGAATCATACCTGCAAGCAATTGGACTTAGTAGATGTTTACAGAGTGTTCCACCCAATTACATCAGAGTACACATTCTTCTCAGCTGTGCATGGGACATTCTCCTAAATATACTGTATATTATCCCATAAAACATCCTTAAGTAAATGCAAATGTATTGAAATTATCCCATGCATAGTATCTGACAATAGCTCACTGAAATTGGAAATTAATGACAAAAGAAATTGCAAAACCTGCATAAATACATGGAAATTAAATAACAACCTTCTGAACAACCAGTGGGATACAGGTGAAATTAAAGAAGAAATAAAGTAATATCTACAATTCAATGAAAATGTGGAAACAACATACTCTAATTTGTGGGATGCAATGAAAGTGTTCTTCAGAAGGGAATATATAACAATAAATTGTCATATCAAGAAAAGAGAATGAGCACAAATAATCTAATACTTCACCTCAAGCTTCTAGTAAAAGAAGAGCAAGTTATTAAACACAAAGCTCATATAAGAGAAGAAACAGTAAAGATTAGAGCAGAAATCAATGCAATTGAAACTAAAAAACAATGCAAAGAATTAATGACTCAAAAAGCTGGGTTTTTGAGAGAATAAACAAAATTGACAAACCTCTAGCTTATCTTATCCAGAAAAAGAAAGCAAAAAACCCAAATTCATATAATAAGGACTGAAAAGAGTAAATTACTACAAATCCCATGGAAATTCAAAAGATCATGAATACCTACTTTGAAAATATATACTCACATAGAGTGTAAAACACAGAGAAAACGGGCAGATTTCTAGAAACATATGAATTACTAAAGTTCAATGAAGAAGATATAGCAATTTTCAATAACCCAATATCAGCTATTGAAATTGAAAACAGGATGAAAAAACTTACCAACAAAAAAAAGCCCAGGTCCTGATGGATTCATGGCTGAATTCTACAAGAAATTTAGAGAAGATTTGATGCCAATACTCCTTAAACTCTTCAATGAAATTGAAAAGGGAGCAATCCTCCCTAAATCATTCCTGGGGGCAAGTATTACTTTGATACCAAAACCAGAGAATGACCCAACCAAAAAGGAGAACTGTAGGCCAGTCTCACTAATGAACATTGATACAAAGATTCTCAATAAATACTGGCAAATACAATGCAGCAAATCATTAAGAAGATTATACATCACAACCAAGTGGGATTCATTCCAGTAGTGAAGGAATATTTTAACATATACAAATCAATAAATGTAATATACCACATCAACAGAGCCAACAACAAAAACCACATGGTCATCTCAATAGAGAAAAAGCTTTCAATAAAGTCCAAAACATGTTCATGATAAAAAACCTTCAGAAACTTGGAATACATGGTGTCTACCTCAATCTTATAAAGGCCATCTATGACAAAGCAACAGCCAGCATTATACTAAATGGACAGAAACTGAAAGCCTTCACTTTAAAATCAGGAAGAAGACAAGGAAGTCCACTATCACCACTGCTCTTCAATATAGCTCTGAAAATACTAGCCAGGGCAGTCAGGAAAGAGAGAGAAATAAAAGGAATAAAGATAGGAAAGGGAAGAAGTTAAATTATTACTATTTGCAGATGACACAATACTTTCTATAGAAGACCCAAAAAACTCCATTAAAAGACTACTAGAGGAAATAAACAAATTCAGCAGAGTAGATATATACAAAGTCAATGCTCACAAATCAACAGCATTCCTGTACAAAACCAAAAAACTTACCGAGAGAGAAATTATGGAAATATCACCCTTTACAATAGCATCTAAAAAAATGAAATGCTTAGGAATCAACCTAACCAAGAATGTAAAATACCTATACGTTGAAACTTATGCTATGCTAAAAAAGGAGATTGAAAAAGATATTACAAAATGGAATGATATTCCTTGCTCTTGGCTAGGAAGAACCAACATTGTGAAAATGGCCATACTTTCAAAACTGTTATACATATTTAAAACAATCCCAATCAAAATACCATTAACATAACTTACAGATCTAGAGAAAACACTCCTAAAATTCATTTGGACACTAAAGAAACCTACAATAGCAAAGGCAATTCTGGCAACAAAGGCAAGGCAGGAGGCATCTCAATTCCTGACTTGAAACTATACCACAAAGCCGCAGTGATAAAATCAGCATGGTGCTGGCAAAGAAATAGACCTGAGGATCAATGGAACATATTAGAAGATGAAAACACACCTACAAAGACACTCAGCCACCTGCTATTTGACAAAGAGGCTGAACATGTTCACTGGAAGAAGGATAGCCTCTTTAATAAATGGTGTTGGAAAAATTGGCTCACCATATGCTGAAGACTAAATCCAGATTCATGCCTATCACCATGCACAAAACTAAAGTCTAAATGGATCAAAGACCTAAATAATAAAACAGAAACACTAAATCTACCTGGAAGACAAGGTAGGTAGAATCTGGAGATATAGGAGTAGGCAGAGAATTCATGAACAAAACACAAACTGCATGGGAAACACTTCAAAGACTCAACAACTAGGATCTTATTGTAAATTTTTGCACTTCAGAAAAAAATCACCAACAGAGTGAAAGGAAAACCCACAGAATGGGAAAGAATTTTAGCCAGCAATCAATCCCTCAGACAAAGGACTTATATCCAGAACATATAAAGAATTGAAAAACATTAAGCCCCCCAAATTCAAAGACCCTCTCCAAAAATGGGCATCTGAGATGAACACACAGTTCTCAGATGAAGATATTCAAATGGAAAACAAATACATGAAGAAATGTTCACCATCACTGGTCATTTGAGAAATGTAAATTAAAACAACATTGAGATTTCATTTCACTCCAGAAAGAATAGCTGCCATCAAGAAATCAACTGATAACATAGGTTGGTGAGGCTGTGGGGAAAAAGGAACACTGCTCCACTGTTGGTGGGAACATAGACTGGTGCAACCACTATGGAAATCAGTATGGAGAATTCTCAGACTAGGATTGGAAGTTCCACTCAAACCAGCTATTCCCCTCCTGGGTATTTTCCCAGAAAAACTGAAAAGTTCATATCATAGTGCTAAATGTGCACCCATGTTCATAGCAGCACAATTTGTAACAGCTAAATTTTGGAAACAACCAAGATGCCCATCAACTACAGAATGGATGAGAAAGATGTGGTATTTTTATATAATGAAATATTACTGAGCTATAAAAAAGGATGATCTTGAGGCCTTCATAGATAAATGGAGACAACTTGACACTATCCTCATAAGTGAAATAAATAAGAATCATTTTTATAAATATCACATTGTGTCTTTAGTGTAAAAATTAATAAGAAATGTAGGAGCAATAAACCCAAAATGTGTAATAGCTACTGTAAAAAAGAGAGGAAAAGAAAGTGCTCTAAAGGATATAACTGCATGTATGTTTAAGTATGTAAGATACATGAACATATTGCTACATTTTTGTTAGATCATTGAGCAGAACTGTTTGCAGTCTCACTGTTTGAATGTCTACTTTGTATGCTTTAATTCTGTAACTTGAACAACTATTTCTAAGAAGACAATATGTAATTTATCAACTAATGATTTCTAATTGTTTATGTTTTTTGAAATTCTGTATTATTTCTACCCTTTTTTTCTGTCTTAGTTTTTTTTCTCTTTAAATAAAATTTTAAAAAGTAACTAAGGTGATACTTTATCTCCCATATTTCAGCAGATGTGATATAAGCCCTACAGCATTTAGGAAGAAGGAGTTGTGTTTAAAGGGATAGACTTACCTGCAGCATGTTACTAAATGAAGACCAGTTCTAATGAGAATTCGAGTCACCTAACAGACTGACCATCATTAATTGTCTCTTTTATACAGTACTGGGGATCATTTCAAAGGCCTTTACACTGGGCTATATCCTCATACCTTCGTTACTTTTTAATTTCAAGACTTGAGTTTTGCTAACACCTGGAGTTGCCCGTATTGGGAGTGAATTTGAGATCTTCCTAACTCAGCCTCCCAGAGTTCGGGGGTTATAGAAAGTGTACCCCCATACCTGGATGCATCATCAGTTCTTGACACTTCAAGGTAAGAGAAAAAAATTCTTTTCTCTTACTAAGTGCAGTGTAAAAATTTTTGAACTTATCTTGATTACTGTCAGAGAAGTGTATAGAGGATGAACAACCATCACAAGAGACAGTTTTAGTTTACTTTTACATTTTACCATGCTCCATAAATTTACTGCTAAGAGGCATGGTTCTCATTAATCAAAATAAAAAATAATAAAATTAAGAAGTGTCATCAACATAATTTTGTTGATTTCTAAGACATTCTCACCAATGTAGCAACATTGTGCCCCCTACCACATTTGTACACTTTTAGTGCTGTTCTGCAGATGAGAGTTTATTGAGAAAACTGCCACATCAAGGCTTAACTCCCTGGACATTCAATGATATACACTTCACTGTTGAATTGCAAAGACTATAGTGTTTTTCATTCATGTGTCTGTTTCCACTCATTTTTCGGGGGACTAATAAGCTCTCTGAGGCTACTGTTACATGACACTAAGTGATTGGTAATTAGTGGGGTAAAATAATGAGCTACAACTAAATTAGTCTGTAAAGACCTAATGGTGCTAATTTTTTGATAATACACATACTGTATAGTTCTACTGATGGGTTGACACCTCAAGTTCTCATACAAATACCCACTGTACGTTGGAGTTACCTAGGACCATAAAAGAGTGATAACTGATGGGTTTCTCTGGCTTAAGGGCTCTATATGAGGAAAAAAACTGTGTGAGCTTTAGGAAGATATGTCATCTAACTCATTTCAAACTCTAGTCCCCACTGATGCTACCTTAGTATAGATGAGACCATGGCGGCAGTCAATGAGCAAAGTCATAAATAATTTTAAGGGGAAGAAGGTAAAATAAATTGGTATGCTTCATTAACAGCTTTTAAAAAAACTATAAAATGTTTAAATACTATAGCATTTTTTGAGTTTATTTGGGGGGATTACATGCAAATGGCAATATAGACCTATACCCATTGGCTCATGCCCCCAAAGATCAAATTTTATATTTAAATAATACACAATAGGAAAGTAAAGCTGAATGAGTAGAATAAAATCCTTCTTTTGGGAAAGTAATATTTAAATTATTAAAGTTTTAGACTCCTAATTTTTTGATGTGCTTATTGAAAACTCTATGGGGGGAAAATTAGCAGCTTGAAATGCTGACAATACTAAAAAATAGTGAGAAATACTTGATTCTTCAAGGACTCTTTCTCTAACTCCCCAAATAGTTTGATTTTTCCTATTTACCTCCTTTGTCTTTTGATAAAAGGAAAAGGATCCTTTGAGAGGACAATTTTGAGGTCTTAATCCATACTTCTTTCCAGGTTATCTTTTACATTCAAAACAAACACCTCTAAAAGAATCCTTTTTGGTACAAGAGAGCTAAATGCTAAGCTTAGGTATCAGCAGCTAATTAGTTTCACATCTGGGGGGATTGTCAATGAACTCCTTCTCGTGAATATTTATTAAAGGATTTGTAAAGAAAACGCTATTTTCAAAGAAGTGCAGCCTACTGAATATTCGTATAGCAACTCAGTCAAATAGGAAGGGTAGTGTATGTCGATCCATCTCAAACCTGCCTTACTATGGATTTAAATAATATTGTAAGGAGAGCATGCCTCATTGATTTCATGGTGACTGTTCCTTTTCATTTCAACATCTTAATTGACTTCTACTTTAGAAGTTTCAAACTCCTTTGCCAGTTCTAAAGTTCCCAAACTTCAGCATGTCTTTTGTCTTTTATTTGTGGCCCTTGTCTGTATCAGGGGTTACCTATTTTGGAGGGAGACACCCAAAGGAGACAAGTTGCTATACATCAGAATGTGAAGTTCTGGTGTGGATGGACCCTGTCATTGGGCAGAGATTCAGCGTGATGCTCCCTCTGCCACCTATTCTGCCTTTGTCCGGGTAATGCTGGTATCTTCTCTGCCTCCTGCACATGTCATTCCTACATCACCACGGCACAGCCACCTCTGCCGCTGCTCCCTTCTTCCAGGGCTGTCCCAGCATTTCCCAGTGCTGTCATATTCCCCCTACTCTTGCTAGCTTCCTTCATAGTGACGATGCCGACTCCGTCATTAGTGTCTTATGTTGTGGCTACTCGTAGAGACATCTCTTCTTGTTCTGATTTTGACAAGAGCCAAAATCAAAATGAAAAACTGGAATAAAGCTGTGCCCGGGGGCTTCCTATAGCCACATTAACATTCTTCCTATCTTCCCGCTATGAGAACGGAACACTCAGAAGATCACGGATTTTTCTGCAGTCCTCTTACTGGGCTTCAGCCATGCATTCTCATCAGCCCAGTCGGGGGCAGTTGAGGAGGTTGAGTAAGCACAGCAGTGACCCAGATGAACAACTGTACTGTCAACTGAATTCAGTCAGTACCAAGTAAGCATCAGATACATGTTTCCTGGGGAAGCAGAATCCTTGCTATTCCTTCCACTTACAAAGGGTCAAGAAAAAAGGAAATGCAAGGTCAGTAACATAACTCTGCCCAGCAGGAGTTCTGGGAAAGTACTTTGCTCAGGCAGAACCAGTAATGCTTAGTGATAGCGTTTGGAGAAGGATGGGACATTTAAAGTCAAAAACTTGTAAAGTTGACAGAGATGTGAACAACAGTAGGAAATTCATTAAGGGATCAAATTAAGAAGGCATAAATAGAGTCCAAGTTTAAACTATTAATTTTTTGTTATCATTGAGACACAAAGATAAGCAACTCGAGAAAGAAGCAGGAAATTCATAGAGAAGCTAGACTGGAGTTACAATTTAACCAGAGTTGACAGTCGCAACAGCATGGGTGAGACTATCAATTTAGGGAGGATAAAGTGAAAATCTAGACAGAAAATGCGGACTTCTATATTTTTATGGAGGGGGAAGAGGACAGTGGGCAGAAAGATGAGAATGAAGGAGGTAAAATTCAGATTGTATGTAATGTAGTGGAAACGGTTAAAAGAGGAGAGATTTCAAAAGGAAGAAACGGCCTTTTTCAAATCATGCTTACATATCAAGAAGGTAAAAACTAGTATATAAAGCTGTATTTGATCATTAACAATTCATACTGTTCATGATCATCACAATTCATGTTGAAAGAGAACTTTATTAAAGTAGTGGTGATCAAATCCATACTGACAGCTAAGAAACTGAAATCACAGTAGGGTTCACCCACCTGTATTATACTGCTCTTTCAAAAATGTTTCCAAAAGTGGTTCTTAAAGGATATACTATGCAGCTACCATACAAGTGTGCAGAGAAGAAAACCTTTATTACAGCCTCATTTATAGTAAAGAAAATTGAATATGCAGTATAATGAATGGGTGTCAAAGATCTATTTATATATTACTATAAATAAAATAAGAATATTTTAATGATGGAGATACACTTTTATTGACAGGGAGAGGATTTCCTAAATACCTCTCAGTGACACGTACACTTAATATACTTGATTCATTTTTATGATATATTTTAATTATGTATCTTTGACTAGCTTTAAAGAATGACACTGGCTATCATTGGATGATGAGATATCAATATATCAGTTATTTTCTTTTTGTTTTTTTTCTTAATGCTCCTTTTTGGTTTGTGATCTCTAAAGGACATAAAAATAGTTTAAATGAAAAATGGTTCCCACTATAATTTTTAAAAAGAATAATAAGTGTACAAAGAGAAACTGAGAGAGAAAATAGTGATATTAAATGAATTTGAGGTCAGAGAAAGATTTGGGGCTTGGGAATTGGACATGAATGTAGTCCAGATGGAAGGGGAAGAATAAGGACATAAGTTCTAGATGAAATAAGAAATAATATAATGAGACAGGTTTCTGGGAAGGGTTGAAATTGGATGTGGTTTAATACTAGAAAGAAGGGAAAATTCTTGTACATATGTAGAAAAACTATACATGGATGGATGAAAAATCGAGAAACTTCAGATCATATGGACTATTTCTCTTTAAAATTTAATCATGAGCTAAGGGTGAGAGGGTATGTATGAAGATTTAACAGGTGGGGAAATTTTAGAACAATGACAGCTATGTAACAGAGAAATGAAGAGGAAAAAAGTGGATTAAACAGCATCAGAGGGCAGCAGCCATTTGCAAAACCTGGTTTTGAAGGATAACATTAGTTTTAATCTCTGTTATGAGTTAATAGGGTTAAAGCCAATCTTCTCACTTATATCAACCTTGGTACAGCAAAGAGATAGAAAACTTCTGCACTAATCATGAATGACACTGGACTGCTATTGATCCAAGCAGTGTTGAGGAATAAAAATTCCTTGACAAAGCTAAGTGGAAGCATAGGTTCAGTTACTCAAGTACAGAAACTATCTGTGTCATCACAAAATGCGTGTTCAATGGCATAAACACATCAGTCCTGATGGCAGGTATTATATTAGGCCACTAAGTTCTTCAAATGTTCTGCACTTTTAAAAATCAAACTGGCTTGACTGAGTTTTCTAGCCTTCCACCTTTGCACATACTTGGAACATTTTTATTAGTTTGAATTAGGGCCGGCTGTGCCTTATGAGTCTGGAAGAATTGATAGAAAAAGGTGTTTCTCCTGCTTCCTTTAAGGGATGTAGGTTAGCAGCTGTACTCTTGGACATTTTTGATATTTCTGAATTCTGTGGGAAAAATAAGCAGATCTAAATATATAGATAGGAAGTTAATCAGCTGCTGGTGCACATTTTTGCCTCCGCTCAGTTTGTAATGCAGTGAATTTCCGGGGAAGAAGCGCTGCACTACAGAAGTGCTAAGACTGATCGCTGAAGGTTCATTCTGTGTTTGAATGGAAAAGGGGCAGAGGAGGAAGCACAAAGATTAAAGAGACGGTGCAATGACTTTTTTCATTCTGTCAAATGGCTGTTTATATTGGGCAAAACGGCAGGCTTGTAGGTTCTGCTTGGAAGTTCTTCAAATCAGAAGAGCCATTTAATATATTACAGAATGGTACAGGCAAGTCATTTATAAAAATGAAAACATTTCATATCTGCTTTCTTACAGAACAAGTTTCTCACTTCTGAGACATGGCTGTTTTTTCTCACATCAGGGAAACAGGAAGCATTTGAGCTCCCCATCCAATAAACTGGACATTAGAAATGACAGTTTAGTTTGCTGTTGTGCATCTACGTAGTTACAATAGGCAAAAAGGATGTGTTTATTTGTATCTATGATAATCATTGATGCCTTGATTACATAGACAGTATTCGGTCCAGATGATGATAATAAAATAAAAACTCTGGTCACTTTAAATTATTCTTATGCTTAACAACTATTTTCGAGTTTAAATATAAAATATATTCTTATACACAGTGTGTATTTTTTTAAAACCAACTAGTGAAAATGTTACAATAATAATTACTATTTTAATTTTGGACAGTTACTATCCACAGTAAATTGACTTTCTCAAGGTTGAGTGAATTTGAGCAACTAGAGTGAGCAGTGACTTTTGGATTGGCAACGTGTCCACCATCGCACCCTGTGATACTTCCTGCTAACTGCATTTTGTCTAAGGAGGATGGTGAGAAGTGAATGGAAGGCAGACAGAGATGCAATATTTTGGGAGTTTGGAGGATTACAGGACTCAATTGGGCCTAGGTTCAAGGTTGTCTTGAACAAGTTATTTAATATCTTTGAGGCTTTGTTGTTTCTATGTGGAAGAGTAACAAATGATACTAACTCCCTATTAGGATTTTTGTCATTTCATTTACCACTACCAATATACACCTTTCTTTGCAGGATGTTCTTTTAGGAAAATTAGTTTTTATAATTGTAGAGGAGCTCTTGTTATTAAATAGCAATGTATTTGAGTATCATTTAAAATCATGAATTAAATTCTTCTTTAGTATAAACACTACCACAGAATTTTTCTTGCCATAAGAAAGTCCCAGGTGTGATGACGGTAGCTTATGCAGCATTAGGGCATCACAGGAAAACTCTGTATTATCCCTGGAAAGCCATACGAAGAAATGATGATTCTGAAAATATAATTCTGAAAGTACAATTATAGAACGTACTTCCAATTTGCTAGTTTTAGAGTAACAAAATCAATTTTCCTTTTCATCATGATTCATTCCAATCTTATTAATTTAGGCTTAAAATAATGAATATTTTCCTTGCATAAAAGACATCAACTTTTAAAAATCAATACATGTATTCATTCAGTGATCATCTATGGAACAGCAGTTCTATCAGGTACTGTGTCAGACACTGACATGGAGGTTTATTTGGAAAGTCATATGAGTAAACTTAAAATGACCCTTAAAATGGTAAAATATCATGTAGCAGGAAAAGAGTTGAAGTCAGCAGTGTAGTGATGGCTGTCTGAAGAATTTGAGCAGGAATCTTGGATGTGGTGGTATTTTTCTGAGACTTAAAGGGTAAGTGAAAATTTAGTCAGCAGTATGAAAATCATCTCTGAAAAAGCATAGAATGACTAAGAGTATGCTGTATTCACTAATGCTGAATAATAATTTGTGCCAGACATACTGAAATGAACTATAAAATGGTGGCAGGGATGCAAGTGTAAGCTAGAGTTAATACAAATTAACCAGCGATTAATAAGCTACCCCTATTCAGTTTTAGGATCACGATTCCCCTGAAACTACTAGAATTCCTTGCTTTTGGTTGCATACTGAACATTAGGCATATTTAATTTATTTTCTTTTATATTTTGCAAAGATGAAGGTTAGTAGGAGATATTTGTTAAATGAAACACTCAATAGGAATGAATACTTTTGTTTCCCGTCTCCCCAAATTCACCTATTGAAATCCTAACCCCTAACATGCTGGTGTTAGGTGGTATGGACTGTGGCATATGTGATTGGATGATGAAGTGGGAGCCCTCAGATCTTTCTGTGCCCAGTCAGAAATACAATGAGAAGATGCCTGTCTGCAAACCAGAAAGAGTGTCCTCAGCAGCTGCTGGACCTGCATAAAGGCAGACATCTGTCCTTGTCATGAGGGTCTGACTCAGTCAGAAATACACACTACTGGCTCTTGAGCTTTGTCTTCCAGAGCTATGAGAAATAGATGTTTTTTTGTTTGTTTATGCATTCAGTCAGTGATACTTTGTAATAGTAGTCCAAGTTGATAAACACAGTATGGTACCTATGGCACTCTCACTCAATTGTTAAACGTTGGCCACTAGGATTGCAACCCGTGCTCTGCCACTTTGTGTGGCCATGGGCTAATTATTCAACTTCTCTGGGAAGTATGTTGAAGTAACCAGTAATTGATACTTTAATTATTTTGACTTGCAATGTTGTGTATCTGGATCTGTTCATGAGTGTGATGGAGCTGGTTTGCCCAGGCTTTGTGGGTGCTGAGAGTGCTCTCAGTGCCATGTTTAGGGATTTGCTTTGGCAGTTTAAGATTGGGCATAGTGGGTGGATGTGTAATGCATGCCTATAATCCCAGATTCTAGAGAGTCTGAGATAGAGAATCACCAGAGCAAACCCAGTTTGTGTTACTGAGTGAGTCCTTGTCTCAAAAATAAATTGAAGGGCTGGGGATATAGTTCTGTGGATTTCCCCTAGGTTTGATTACTAGTAATCAAAGAAAAAAGGCCTGCCAAACAAACAAACTCCACAGTGGGAATATTTATACCGTGCAAGTCATCAAATGGTACAAATCAGAGCTACAGTATTTTCCCCTACACAGTGATCTGGCTTATGATTACACTATACCTCTTTGCACTGTGTGATCTGCCAACCAATGTTTAATCCTTTACATGGTAAAGTTAAAAAGACAAGAATTGCATAATGTATTTGTTGCTTTTATGGTAATGTTATGGCTTATAAGTACCAGTTTGGATCTAACTTGAAATTTTCTACTGAGTTTTGAAAAATAGCTTCATTCAGACAAAGGCTTATTTTCCTAATATGCAAGAGTTTCTGTGCACTAAAGCTGTTTAAATCAGGGACTTTTTGTTTAAAAGCAAGAAATCTCTGTTCACTCTTATCTTAAATGATAGAGAACTTTATTGGAATAAAAGGGACATTTGAAGAAAATGAAGCTTCATCTTCCCATTCAGTATACCCACATCCCTCAGTTTCATATGTGAGTATAATTTATGCCCCATATTCTTGGATCTGAGACTTCAAAAATTATTTTTTTTACCTTGCTTTTTCTTTCAGAGGATGTGTTTTCTAATCTCTACTTTGCTGGTAATCTATACCAGTCTGCATCTCTGCTAATTAGCTCTCTTGGCTTCCCTGTTAGAACCCAGATGAGTCAAAAATACCAGTCCAATCTCCAAATGTATCTGCATTAATATCCCTTCTTTGTCTTCACTGCATTTAAACTAGAGAGAAAGAACTTGTTGGCTTGGTCCAGTATATAGATATGACTATCTACAGTCAAATGCACATACCTGGTTCAATAAGTCATAGTTACTAAGATGGGGTCATGTGATACAGGTGTCTACCTTCTCACTTTCAGTATATTCTATAGGTGGGGACAGTTTCCAAGGCATGGGTCACGGTTAGGCATACGTTCCAAAATATGTTCACTATATATTTTAGCTGAAAATTATATGCTTATTGAAAAAATTGAAATAAGTATTACTTTTCAGAGGATATCAATGGATTAGTGTTACATTTATTTCTATATTTAGCAATTTATCCAGCTATGAAAAATTGTTAACACTATTTTTCTTCCAGAAAATCAATTTATTAAATCATTTACTTGATTGTTGTCATTCATAGGAAATGTTTTCCTTTATTGTTTTAAAAAATGCCTTTTATAGTCTAGTATTGCAAAGTGACCTAATTAAGTGAAAAACTATATAATTGGCTCTTTAAAAATCCATAAAGCTAAACATAATAAACACAGTAACCCAAGAAATGAAATATAAATTAATAATACAGAGCAGTGGGAAATATCTCATAAGCATTATTAGTTCAAAAACACATTTTCGGTCACGAAAATTAACAAATTATTTCTCAAGTAGTTTTTTCTTGCAGATAGAGATTTAGTTAGATTTATTTCTCCACTGAAGTAAATGTGAGAAACTGCTGGAATATTTTGAATTTTCTCCTGTTAGCTTTCATCACTGACAGTGTGAAAATGTCACTTTCTCTCTTGGTGTATGGCTACTGAGGAAAACAACCACGGTGTGGACCCTGGGTACATGTCAGAGGGTTTGCCAGAGAAAAGGGGGAGAGGGGAGGCAAAAATTCCAGTATGCAGGTTTCTTTCAAATTGAGTAACTTTTAGTAATGTTTGCTTCCAAAAGACAAAGTATCTTTTTAATTAGGTGGCTTTTAAAGGAAAAAAAATACACTTGTTGTGATATTTCTGGATAGGAAGAGTCATGTGCCAGTCTGGCAGCCTGAACTGACTCAGTCACAGTGAGTAACTCTTAAACAAGGTCTCAGAAATGAAATCCTGGGCCTCGGGAGAAGAGGTCTCTAGCCCAGGCTCATTCTTGGCCACATGCTAGGTGCATGTATCAGCTCTCCGTGTACAGTTCCTGTGACCTTTGAAGTTCTTTCCTCCCTCTAGAACCAGATGAGTTGCTCTGCATGCATAGTGTCTTCCTAGCCCTCTGCAGGGGAACACAAAGTGATGGTGATGACATTTGACTTGAATCCTCTCCCAGTGAGAGAAAAAGATTGCAAATGTGGCATTTGGGGACAGAGGACAATGAAGTGGGGTGAGACATGCCAGGAAGAGCAGTGGAGTGGAACTAGTGTTTCTCTAAGGGAATGTTACTGTATATGTCTCAGAGGTGGATTTTAGCTTGGGTGACATACATAGGTGCCTGGAGTCATTGGTACTCTGCTCCTGCCGTCAGTGAGGAGTGTTGCAATCCAGGTGCTGGTGGGGTCTTCATTTTGGCTCGAGGGATCCTGGGGAAAGAAGTCTTCCCTGTCTAGTAGCCACTGCTGTGAGCAGTATGAATTTGAGCTTGGGAGATACTTCTTTTCATGTTTGTTTCTCATTACTAATTTGCAAGAAGTTGTAGGTTCTAATATCTAAAGGTATTTCCTTTAAGCCTAAAAAAGTTACTATCTCGTGAGATTATGAAAGTGAGATTTGAGTATTGAGGAAGGAAGAAGAAGCCTTAAAATTGCATTTTTCTATATTTATGATAAAGTACAAATTAGAAACTGTGCAATTTTTCTTCCCTCAGAAGTACTAGACAAAAATCTCTTCATAGATCAGAATGTAGTTCTTATTTCTCTTCATATCACCTCAGGAGTATGACACCGCCCATGATGGAATTACACATATTTTCCTCAAATTCATTGACTTTTTATAGATGATTCCAGTGTTCACAATTGGCTTTGTGCTGAGGTGTTTAAGAAAGACACATGCACACTTGACTAGAGAAAGTTACCAACTTAACAAACATTTAAGTTGTGAACTTTCGCAGATACGAACAGACCTCGTATTTAAGACATTTGCAGAAGTGAACAAATTGAGGAAGTAGCTTCTGTGTCTCCTGGAAATTGTCATAGCTCTGCCACTGTATGCCTATTGGACAGTGTGACAGTGTGCAGTATTTATTTATGTGTGTTTTGGGTTTTTAAAAATACTGTATATTTGTATCAAAGGCGTATAAGACTTACTTTGTTGGGCTTACAGATGAATTAACTTATGAACCTTGTCCGGTTGTTACTGTATTCTCAATTAATCAAGTATTATAAATAAAATTTGTCAGGGCTGTCGGGAGAGGTGGACGGTAGAAACAGCAGCATTTGAAATGGGGGACCTTTGACCTTAGAACTGAGTGAGAATGTGTGCCTGAGGAACTACTGGTTCAGCTGAGGTGAATGGGATGTATTCTCAGGGAGGCAGAGAGTTTCTGTCAGAGCAGGTAGGTACGGAATTCAGTGATGATGTATTCAGAATCTTGGGCATGAGCTTGCTTGGGACAGCATAGGAGGGGCAGCAGATACTGGCTGAGGTCCTGTTCAGAGTGTGTTATATCTCAGGGACAATGGAAGTTACTGAGGAAATTCAATCAGTGGCAAAACTGGCCTTCATCTCTGCATACGGTGCCATCCTTCTTACTGAATGGGGACAGCCAGACTCCGAGATGCTGTTACGGTGATCCAGAAAGCAAAGGACAGCATTGTGAGCCGGGTGACTGTGGCATCAATGAAGAGGGAAACAGATGAGAGAGCTATTAATAAATAGAATTGACAAAATGTGGTATCTTAGGAGGTAGGAAAGGAGATGACTTCTAAGTTTTCTCTTAGGCCTTCAACCTGCAGAGTGTGTATAAGGTGGCTGACACTCTTATTTCTTGGTTTGTCTCAATATGGGATTGTGTTTAGACAATTTTGCCTACTTCCTTATTGTCAAATCGAAAATAATATAACCTTCTGTGATGTAGTGCTTTGTGTATCTTTACATCTATCTTGAATCTCTGTTGTCAGCATTGGCATAGACATAAAGAAGCAGATCTCTGGAAGTCATAAGTAACTGGTTCAAGGTCATTGAAGTAGTCAGTGTTTGAGCTGTGGTCGAAGGCCAGCTCTGTATTAAGAGGCTTTGCTCTTTCTGCCACAAGAAGTATACAGTACTTGAAGTCAGATTTTGTTTTTATGGACCCATTACATGACAAATGCACTTATACTCCTCTCATTTGATTTTCATAGTCATCCTTGTAAGCAATCGTTTCTGTGTTCTCCAGTTGACAGATGAGGGCTGGAAAGAACATAAAAATCTTGTGTGAATCTTTACAGTGTGAGGAAAGCCTGGGGTTGTGGGGCATAAACTCCAAAGCTCCATCTCTTAAGAGTTACCTGGATTTCCCACAGTGCGGTGTCTAATGTGTATAGACGTTTAGAGCCATGATTCCTACTGCTCATTTTGATACCTGTGTAATCCAGCACAGTGTTTCCTATATGGTTTAGCAAACAAAATATAGGTGTGCTTTTGGCCACAGGATAACTTAAAAGATTGTGTGAGTGAGTGTGCAAGAGTTTATTTGAAAAAAATCGAAAGAGAACTCCAAAGTTTAACTCTCAGAGGATTATTTTCTCCATCTTGTTTTATTTATTTATTTGTTTGTTTATTTACTTGGTTCTCATATTCTAACTGCAGAGTGTTTTTTTTTTTGCCTACACAGCCTAAAATAGACAGTTTGCAAAAAAGATAACAGGTTCTAATTGCCTACGAAGTAGGATGCAGGATATAGGAAAACGTCCTAAGAAGTCAACTCTTATAAGACTTTCAATTGTTTGCAGTATTATAAAAAACAGTTTATATAATAAACCTGGCAGAGAGTAATTTTTAACATGTTTTGACCACAATATATCTTGAAACAACAGGTTATAACCTAGGCCTAAACTACAAATTCTTCCAAAGAGCACAATCTCCAGACATTTCTGGTATGTCATATAATCCCTCTGTAGTCACTGTTCTTTTTTTGTTTAAAGGGTACAAATCCTTTAAAATGTAAACTGGATTATAATGTGAAAACTTATCTTCATATGACACCCAGTAAACTGCCTTTATTTCCTAAGTGTATCACAGACTTTTTGTGTGTTCTTTTCTCAGGGAACTTTTGTCCTTTGCTTAAAAGTCTTTCTCAGGTCTTTCTGTATCTCTCTATCTGTGTAACATTATTTTCTCTTGCCTACATGTATCTAAAATTGAGCCACACTGCCAATGGGAAGTGTTTACACAATGTGCTCTGTCTACATAGCGTGACAAATGACTAAAGTCAATGCTTTGTGACTCTTTACTGTGAGATACAAAACTAAACCACTATCTTCTCTACTGATACCCCTCCTGTAACACTGAAAGTGTTAATTTTTATTCTTATTTCCTTGGACATTGTTTTTGTATTTTGTTTTGCTTTTTTTTCTGATATTGAAGCTGAATATCAACCCGTCAGTGAATGAAGAGGAGTTAAAAAGAATTAAGAGTATCGCCGGGGATTTAGCTCAGTGGCTTAAGTGCCTGCCTGGCAAGCGCGAGGTCATGAGTTTGATACCCGGTACAAAAAAAAAAAAAAAAAAAAAAAGAATTAAGAGTATCTCTGCTGACTCCTTCATCTTAGCACAGATAAAAGGGATATGGGATGAACATTTGAAAGAAAAGAACTTTTAAATGTCAATATATTTTCCATCTCCTTTTAATTATCCCTCTTCTTTTCCCTTCTCCATCTGTCTTTAGCACATAAACAGGCATGCTCATTTAAAGCGCAATTTCACTCTAGGAGGTATTTTTCGAATATGGAAAATTGCTGAAGGAAGATGAAAACATTAGGAAACCTACATTCCAATTAATGATGCAAATGAGATAAGTTGGTCTTCTTTTGAAGGTAGAAATGAAAACCATGTGTGAAGTAGTGTCCCTTCTCTTTTATAGATAAAATAACAAAATAAAAAGGGAAATTATACAGATAAATATAATTGTGTGTAAAATCTACCCCTGTCACATATTCATAACTTACTGTTGATCAACTTAATACTTCTGAATCATAAAGCAGGAAAGCTTTGTCTGAATAGCTGCAGAGGGTGTTAAAATAATATTATAAATATGAGAAACTATTCATATATGCACAACTATACTAGTTATTCTCATCTTAGAAGTTATTAGCTAACAATTTTTAAATGCTATGAAAGAGATTTGTTTTATTATTATTAGCATTCATAGCCTTACACAATGTATGTAAATTTAAAGAAAAATGAGAAGCATATTCTAATACAGTGATATATACATTTGTTTGTTGTAGAACAATATAATATGGAGTGTTTTTAAGGTTGTTTTTTAACTTGTTCTCCATGGAAGCTTTTCTCCATTAATTTATCAACATAGTTTGCCAATTGGATTTTAAACTCCAACACAGAAAAAAATGCTATAATATTTTCCCCCTGTATTGTAGGGATTGTCTGTTGAAGCATGGGGCTGCTGTATACTTATGATTTATTGCTAATGCTAAGCAAGAACTGACATTGTTAACTGGATGAATTTAACTAGAATTTTGGGACCATCATCAGAGGTAGAGTGTCTTTTTGTATAGTGAGTAAAAATTTCACTTTTATATTATTTTGCTGAGCTGAATTTTCTGAATACTGTATAGGGATTGTTTATATAAAGAAGGAGGAAAACCAAATTTACTAATTGCCCTAAATATGCAGGAAGAATCAACCATACACAGAAAACACATGAATCAAACATTAAACCATTAAACTGTACCTAATAGGCATTTATTCAATGGACCTTATGAATGCAAGTCGTGCCCCATTTAAAGTCTAACTGAAATGACTGCGCATTTCATTAGTGAAGATAATTACCAATTTGTTCCTTCCCCCAAAATCATGTAAAATGAAAAATACCATCAGAAGGTGAACAGTACTTCACTTTAAGGAAGGGAAGAAAGATAGTTTATACAATGTTAGTACAGTACCAGATTATTCTTTTCCTTTTTTAGACTTTGTTAGAATTTCAGAAAAAAAATTTCTAGTTTTATACCACAACCCAATGTAAAATAATTTGTTTTGCTGTCAATTTCTCAGCTGCATTCAACATCAATTTCTTAATGTTAACAACAAACTGATACTTAGATGGCACCAATGTGAATATTCAGACCTCTTTTTATATAGAAATGCTATGTGTTTAATGTCTAAACTTTTGAATGGGAAAATGAGAAGGATCAATGTTCTAGTTTCACAACTAAGCAGCTGTACAACTTGGATAAGTAACTGAAGACCTCCTCTTTCATAAGCTAACAGAACCAAAAATTCCTAGACTCGTTCTGCTTAAAATAATTTTATCATTCTGTTAGAAAGACACTGGTCTATACTCAGCCACACAACAGGTGCACATTCACTGCCTGGTAATTTCCTACACAAAGAGCTGTGCATTGATTTCCCAAATTGTTTTTTTTAACTTTTAATTCTCAAGAAAGACAGCCACAAAACCTTTATTTTGGTGATAAGAATAGCCTTGCATGAATGAAATCTAATTCCATTTACCTTTGGAGAATTAAATAATTTTCTTGCCTCTAAGTTTAACACACTAACATTTATCAAATGTCCATGATATGCCATGGACAGTATCGTATACAAAGATCACTGTGCTGAGGAGTACCAATGAAACACCCCTCATAGTAGTGATAGTAGTAAAGAGCAGGTGTGTAACCCTGCTGTTTAGCTATAAAGCTGAAAATACAAGTGAACCCATCATTAGAAATCCCAACACCAAAAAGAAGCATAAAACAACAACATCAAATAACGTAAAAAAACACACATACTTTATTGTACAGAATAAATGTCAAATGTCCCTTGTGATTGTCTCTTTTTATTGTAGTCTTATTTTTATTTTTCCTTCTTTGCTGAGTTTCTAGGTTTCAAGTTGGTTAAGAAATAAGTGCAGTTTGCTCCAACTTCATTCTCTTTCTGAACTCAAATCTATAAGATAAATTATCATTTCAAATTTTGAGTGTAGGTGAGGTTTTTGTAAGACCAGTCAATACTTTCCATTATGGGTAATTTCTGATAGTACATGTACAATACATTTTTATGTAAAAAGACAGCTTTTCCTCTGGAGTGAGAAATGGGAAAAAGTTAGAGCTCTCTAGGTGAATGGGAAGCCATAAGGTCACTAAGAGATCTGAAAAAACGGGTGTGCAGCTATCAATTGCAAAAACTGGTGCTAGAAGACTTACCTAAGGAAGTGACATAAATCATGAGGAACTGGAAACTGGTGTGATAAGTAATATCTAAAGAGGTAGATTAGGGGGTAGTGAGGGGAAAGAAGGGAAAGACCTGGAAATATTTCTCATTATAGAATACAAAGTAGTAAATGAGGGTAATACCCACTCCCACAATAGAAAATTTTGATATGATGAAAACAACATGTAGTAGAGAAGATGAATTAAAAAACTAAAGAACTACCTTGATAAGAATTTTGTGTACCCAGAAGTGAATAAAGGGTTGCACACAGAGGTAAATGTGCATGAATATACTGCTGAATTATTTGTAATAATCTTAAATTGGAAGCTATTTTCAGAAAGTTAAAATAATTAAAAAACCATTGTCCCTTTCAGCTTTTGAAGGTTTAGTTTCAAAAATGTGCTGCCTTTTTAACATGGAAAATGTCTTTAAATTCTGAGTAATCACATTCATAAGTATTTAAAATGCTTTAGTGACATTAGTTTTAGAAATGTATGTGAAATTGTGACTACTAGTAGCAAATTTTACCTCAGTTTTTCAGTCTTGTGCTCTTATGTGTCTACTCTAATCCTACAGACACATTTCCAATTTGTAGAACTAGAGCCCTTCCTAATTAGTGAGACATTAGGAAAGAATATTTCATTTATACTGAAAATTCTGTTCTGCCTGATTCTATTTTCTATTCATTGGACCTTGGGAATTCTGTTTGTTTTAAAATTTATTATTTGCAATTTAAAGTTTGAGTTCAAGAACATGTGATTTGATTTTTACAATAATTTCCTTTAAGATTTTTAAAAAACTAGTTTCTTTTTCTTGCGTGTATTTTGCATACATAATTGATAGCAGATAAGATCAGTGATCAATACTTGCTGATGCTAGTTTATTGATGCATTTAATATTCCATGTAACTTTAACTTTTATAAGCATACCAGTCACACAAAAGAACATAATCCAGCCACTGCTGAATATAGGATGGTGGTCTGGAAGAGGTTCTTTGAGAATAGAAAGATGCCTTTTAGAGTATTTTATTGATGGTTTCAGTGTAAATAAGCACAGGTTGAACATTCTGAAGAACTGCAAGTCAGGATCTATGGTTTATCACTAGCATTTTACACACATTTAGAACCTAGAAACAGGCAAGCTTGGAAAGGAACAGTAACAAAAGTACTGAAATGAAAAACATTAAGACTGTGGAGTTTTTTAAATAGAGAAACTATTACATACTGACTGTCTCTATGCATGCTATGTTATTCTGTTTTTTGATGCCATTACAGAATACCTGAGACTGAGTAATTTATAAATCGTAGGAGTCACATGGCTCATGGTTCTGGCAGATGAGAAGTACAGGAAGACAGTGCTGGCATGTGCTCAGCATCTAGTGAAATTCTTTTGATGACATCATAACACTGTCAGTGCACTAGTTGCTTGCAGGTTCCCAAAGTGGAGAGGGGGAGCCTAAGCTCAGTCCACCCATGAGATAAATTGCGTTTTCAATGACTTCAATTGCAGGAGTAGAATTTTCCAGATGTGTCAATAAGAGGCATAAAGGGATTTGTTAGGCAGGTTTTTTTTAAAAAAAACACACACTCAGAGCAAGAATATGGTCTTTGCAAAGAGAGAAGCTCATAATTTTGGAACCAGGAACCCTTGAGGGGATGGAAACCTGTGAAAGTGATGGCCCATACAATAATGGTGTATTTTATAGGGAAGGCTAGAAAGGTGTGAGTTCTCCTCTTTTTTTTTTCTTTGAAAATTTAAGCATTCCTTAAAATCTCTCAACCTGTCCCTTTATGTTAAGATCAGGTTTGTGCTCTTTATTTTCTCGGCTAAGCTGGTTTATGGACTTACAGTATCCTTAAGGAATTTTGGAGGCGGTGAGTCTGGAAGGAAAGAAGCATAAATCAACCTGGGAATGCTATGCAGATAGCCTTAGTTAATTTTGTTTTCTGAAAGTTGTTGTCATCTTAAAAGTACGGTTTTGTAAATTACGGTTTTCCTTGGATTCTTTTTAACTATTACTATGTCCTCTATTCTACCTCAACATATTGAGGGGCTTAATGTGATAAAACAAAGTGAGTGTGCTAGCTTGGGTTTCTTTTTGCATAATGCCACTAATGTCTTTTGCATAATGCCATAATGCCCCATTCTTCATGGGGCCTCATTCTTAGGACTTCATCTAACTCTAATTACCTCCCAAAAGGTCCACCTCCAGATCCTGTTAATATATAAATTTGGAGATTAAGTTTCCAGCACATTGACTTTCGTGGGACACTTTCAAACCAGTATAGTAGAGAACAAATAGTTCAGGGTTCCTGGCCTCTGGGAGCTTCAGAGATATGGCCAGTGGCCAGTATTTACAAGAGAAATAAATGTTAGGAGAAAGTGTTTTATAAGCCAATAATTGGGATACTTGAACGTGTGTCTTAGAAGACTATCAGTTTATTGGTTGTCTTGGGATATTCATATGAATTTAATGAAGTAGTTTTCAAACATTTTGTTTTTTTCTTAAAAGTGTTTAAACAAAGTATGTGTCCTTCTAGGGACCTGGCTGAGATCCTGAAAGACCTGTGTGAGGGATATGGTGAAGGGTGAAGAAACAAAGAAATTTAATAATGCATAAAAAAGGAAGAAGGGGCTGGAGGTCAGTGCTTCAGAATGGGCAGTGACAAAGACCTCTTCAGCTGGCCCATGTTTATTTTTTCCAGTGAGACATGCAGGGGGAAGTAGTAGTGGAATCGGACAAGTGGAACTTTACAAAAGAAACAAGGTAAGATCCTTTCTCACCTGGCTACGTGGCCGCCCCGTATTGTACTCAGCAGAGCTCATCCTGCCCTGTAAGTGCCTCGGTCTCATGGAGCATCAGGATCTCAGAGGCGGTCTGAAAACAGTGCGAGCTTCCGCATTCCAATCTGGCCTACAAGGTAGGGCAAAACAAATGTGGGCCTCTGGCAGATTCCGTCTTGAATTTATAATAGTTCCCCAGCAATGCCTCGCATTCTTTTATGCATGGGCTATTCGTTTCCCATGATTAGTTTCAACAAATGTGATTTACAGAAAGCTATCAATATTTACACTTAAAATACAATAGTAGCATTTTTTGGCATATACGATGTTATTTAAATACTTTAATGGCTTGATTCATAGGTTGTTCCATTAAGATAAAAATGAACGCGCTCTTTAAAATACAAAAAGTTTATATTTTTCTTTTTCTGATCCTATGATATATATTCTGTTTTGAAATCTTTTATTCATCATCCCAAATTTAATTAAAAAGTTTTTTATTTCAACGTTAAAAAAGTTAAACTGGCATCAGTTAAGATTCCAATGTTTTTAGTATACATTTGTTCAAAAGAACATAAATATACATTTGGGTTAAGCGCAAAATAGTAAAAATAAAAATATTCAAATGCATGTTTTAAGGACATAGATGGACCTCCTTCTTCGAGATAGTTTATAAATCTGTAGCTGAACATTTTGTGTTATAAGAGTCTTCAGAATCACCTTAACTGTGGTTTATTTTTGTGGGTACAATTGCTAAGGAACTTGGAAATGAAGTTTCCTTACAACGGCGTCATTGCTTTAAATCTCTTCAAGTTATGTGCCAATAAACACATGGTCATTTATCAACAAAATACATATTTAATGATTTGTTACTGACAGTGCTGATTGGATCCTCCTTCAATTTTGTTTAAAGCAAAACATTTGGATACACTTCACTTGCAAACTATTACCTGTCAGTGAAGCTATTCATTTTCTTAACATCCAGCACGAAAATTTTAATGTTTTCTTGTTTCCTCTCATAGAAATTTTTACACATGAAGATGATGTTATATTTTTCTTTTGTAAAATAGAAAAAGAATGATTATGAAAGAGGAAGGAAGCAGGAAAGCTGATTCTGAATGATGCTTTTACCTGAAAGCATGCAGGCAAATACATTTTAGGAAGGAGTAAATATGGTTAGGCAGGCTTGAAAATTTGCTTCCTTCAATGGGCTATTTCCATATATTACTTGGAAAGTACACATGTTGCCCATGAATATTTGTACCCCAGTTTGAAAGCAGTTGTATTGAAGCATCAAGTAAAACGACAACTGAATTCAGTTATAGAATCTAGTAATAAAACATCAGGTATTGATTTGGTCTTCTATTCACATCACCAATCCATTATACTTACTAGTAGAATTTGAAGTATAAGGCACATTGCATTCTTTATGGATTTCCCCTTGTGCCTCTTACAAGAAGCAAAATATTTTCAATGGATCAATGGAATACATGGCAAATATAATACATAGCGAAAGATACTACATTCAATAAATGTGCTATGAACACTCTGGGATCATTCTATGACTAAATTAAACAGCTCCATTTATAAGATGAACACTGCTGTAATACTGTATTTCCCAAAGGAACAGAATTATGAGTCTATGAATTTTGATATGAAGGTTGGAGTGAAATAGAATGTGCTTTTACCTCCAGAGAGGTCTCGGTGGATGCTGTAGCATCTCACACAGAAAAGAAAACATCCCTATATACTGATATCATTTCACACTGAAGGAATAATGAGTGAGTAATATAATTAATATATATGAGTAAGTATCTCTAATAATCTTACAGGAAAGGGATCAATAATGAATTTCATTCCTGGTGGTTTATGTTTGGCTCTGACACAATTTTTGGTATTCATTTTTAAACATGGATATCTTCACTTTTTCCTTTCAGTTTCTCATTTGTCCAACAAGGCAGATGATTTTTAACCTCCTTATAGTTTGACAATCTTATCATTGTATGATGTTACTGAACTTTTTTTTTTTTTGGTACTGGGGATTGAACTCATGACCTCACGCTTGCCAGGCAGGCGCTTAAGCTGCTGAGCTAAAACCCCAGGCCTCTGAACTTTTTACTGTGCTTCACATACTAATGAAAGTAAGTTGTAGCTGATTTCTTTATCGCTAGATTTCAATATTACTCAGAACTTAACCCTATAGCACAAGTCACTATAGGAAACATTCAAGTGAGACTGAAGATTTCATCACTTTAGCTTCTCATCTGTTACAGTTTAGATTCTATGTACAATCAGAAGCTTTCTAATTTCTCTTATGTGCAAAATAAAGTAATTTCATGATCTGATATGCAGGAGTAGATTGACTTGAATTTGGTTCATTTTCTTTGGGTGTATATTTAGAAGTGGAATAGCTTGATCTTATAATAGTTGTACTTTTAGTTTTTTTGAGAAATATCTACACTTTTCTTAGCATCTATACTAATTAACATTCCCATTTACAGTGTATGAGTTCCTTTTCCTTTGTATCCTGGTCAGAATTTGCTATTTTTTGATAATACTTACTCTTTGTGTGGTATCTCTTTGTGTCTTTTGATTTGCATATTTCTGAAGGCTTACTGACAGTGAAGTTTTTTAAAAGTATGTTTGTTGGTCATTTTTATTCTTTTGATAAATATCTATTCAGTTCATTTACCCATGTTTAAATTGCATTATACTTTTATTATGCTTTTCTGCAATTTTTACATGTTCTGGGTATTACACCTCTGTCCTATACATAGTCATCAAACTTTTGTCTCATTCTGCTGGTTTCATCTCTTTGTTGGTTGATTTTTACTCATTATATTTATTGATTTGCATGTGTTGAACCATCCTTACATTCTTGGAATGGTGTATGACCATATATGTTCATGATATATGATCTTTTTGATGTGCTGCTGAATTAAATTTGCTAGTATTTTGTTGAAGGTTTTTGCAGAGATAATCTATAACTGTCTCTTTTTGGTCATGTCATTGTCAGATTTTGATATCAGGGGAATATTGACCTCATAGAATAAGTTTGAAAAGATTCACAGTTCTTGATTTGATTGGAATACTTTGAGAATCATTGGGTTACTTCTTTAAATATTTGGTAAAATTTAGTTGTGGACTGTTCTACTCCTATGCATTTCTTTGTTGGGAGACTTCTTTATATTGATTCAGTCTCATTATTTGTTAGTGATCTGTTCAAGCTTTACATATCCTCTCACTTCAATTTTGGTAGGCCATATTAGTAGGTAAAATTTTTCCATTTCCTTAGATTTTTCGATTTTTTTAGCATTTATTTTTTTGAAGTAATTCCTTATGATCTCGAGTATTTTTATAGTATCTATTGTAACGTCTCCTTTTGCAACTCTAATTTACTTAGGTTTTTAAAAAAATCTGTTTGGATTATTCTGGCTGTCAACTTTATCTTGTCAATGAACCAACTTTATTTCATTGGCCTTTTGTGTTTTCTTTTGTCTGCATTTCATTCTTTTTTTTTTTTTTTTTGTACTAGGGATTAAACTTACAACCTCATGCCTGGCAGGCAGGAATTTAGGCCGCTGAGCTAAATCTCCAGCCCCTTTTGTCTTTCTTTCTTTTTTTTGTACTAAGGATTGAACTCATCGTTGCCAGGTGGGCGCTTATACCACTGAGCTAAATCCCTGGCCCTTTTCATTCATTTCTGCTTTGATTTTTTTTTTATTTCTACTGTTGGTTTTTTTTTTTTT
The DNA here is from genome assembly GCA_004027295.1 of Dolichotis patagonum. Taxonomy (NCBI): domain Eukaryota; kingdom Metazoa; phylum Chordata; class Mammalia; order Rodentia; family Caviidae; genus Dolichotis; species Dolichotis patagonum. Next base: position 78,978 of record PVJX010003773.1, read on the forward strand.
TTTCTTGTTTTCCTGCATCTTTGAGATGATGCATCATTTGGCTGTTTATCTGGTGGCAAGAGGCATGGAGAGATCAAGGGAAGAGGGAGAGAATGCACCCTCCCAGACCATGAGCCCAGTGATCCAGTGGATCACTTCCTTCAACCAGGCTTCAGCTTCTAAATCACATTTAGTTATTAGTCTACTGATAAGTGTCATGTCCCCATAGTCCAGTCACCTCCCTAAGCCCTGCCTAGGAACTCATGAGGCTTTGGAGGGGCATTTAACTATAAACCATGACATGTCCCATCTATCTCTTTAGCACCCATTTTATATGATTGAATATTCTGACATTAGGTACATATAAATTTATAATCACTGTGTCTTGATGGATTGATCTTTTGATCATAATATAGTGACATTGTTTTTCTCTTCTTCCAGTTTTGCCATAAAGCCTATTTTGTCAGTTACAAGTATAGCTACTTGAACTCAATTAAGTTTCCATGGGTTTGGATTATTACTTTCCACCCATGCATTTTTAGTCTGTGTGTCTCTTTACTGGCGAAGTGAGTTTCTCATACCCAAAATATTTGTTATGTCTTTTTTTTAAATCCATTTAGCCAGTCTGGATTTTGTAACTGATGAATATACTCCATTTATATTCAAGCTCATTATTGAAATGTAGGAACTTACTCCTGCTAATCTGATTTACTTCTAGTTGTTTTCCATAATACTCTTCTTCTTCTATTAATCTTTGTTTTCAATGGTTTACTGTTACAGTTACTGTTTGTTTGTTTTTCTGTTTATCTTTCATGTATCTTTTCACCTGCTTTCATGATGGCATTTACTTTTCTTTGACTTCTGGGTATAAGACTCCCTTAAGAATGGTCTGGTGGTCATGGATTCCCTAGGTTTGTTAATCTTAAAAAGTCTCTATTTCTTCTTAATGTCTGGAGAATATCTTTGCTGGTTATAGTAATATTGGTTGGTATTTGTTTTCTTTGAGGACTTGAAACATATTATTCTATTTACTCCTGGACAGTAAGGTTTCTGTGGACAAATGTGCTGTTGGTCTCATGAGGTTGTCCTTAAATGTGACTAGTTTTATTTCAGAGATTTTAGACTACTTTTGTTTGCCTTGTATTTTTGATAGTTTGAATATAACATGTCTTGAAGGTCTCTTTTGATCATATCTGTTTGGTGTTCTATAAGTCTCCTATACTTGGATATTCATATTTTTCCCAAGGTGAGTATTATTTTTGGTGTTACTTCATTGAATATGAGATTCTCCTAACATTTACTTTCTTAGCCTTAGATAAAGCCAATGACAGAGATGTGTCATTAATTGGTGTCTCTACATTCTTTTTTCTTTTTTGTTCTCTTTATTCTTGTTTTTTCTTTATGTTTGAATAATAATTGAAAGACCTGTCTTTTAGGCTTTGATACTTTCTCTTTTGCATTATGTAGTATGTATTAGAGGCTTTATTTTGTATTTTGTTGGATTCTTTGAATTATCAAGCTTTTCATACCCAGGGGTTTGTTTTTGAAAAAGAACCAATTAATGGAGTTTCTATCTCACATCCAGAATTTTACTTAGCTGTTGTTGATCTGAATTCTCTTTGGGCTAGTTGAAATTTTATCAGGTATTTTATGCATTTCAATATACTTGGAATCTTTTACTTGAGAATTATAATCTTTTAAGTATCCATTTACCTTTTTATATTTCTTATGTTCCTACATTTGTTTTTGTGCAGCTGGTGAATGAAGTATTTCTACCACTTTTGTGGGATTACCTTAGCTTCTTAGTAAGCTTTCTCACGATGATGTTTTACAGTGTTGCTTTGATATGCAATACTGAGTTTATTTCTAATTGGTCATCCTTGTGTAATCTTCCTGTAATTTTTTAGCTTTGTTTAATGACTTTGAACATAAGTCTGTACTGCACCAGAGTTGAAAGGACACTGTTTCTGCAAGTCATGAAAGAACGCAGACACTTTGGCAGTTCAGGCAGTTGTGATGTACATAGTTGAGTGTGAGGTGCATTCCATTCTTACTTCTATAATGGTGGCTCCTTTTGGGTGATAAACGTTTCCTCAGGCACTGATGATCTTGGGTGACTTACTTGGAATGATCTCTGGCACTGGATGCCCTGGTAGTAGTGAGGGACCTAGAGTACTTATCCACCCATGAGAGAGGGAGGCATCATAGGAAGAAGTGAGGGCACACATCAAAGCATCCTTTCTGTGGCACTCACACACAGTGTGTGATCAGATAAGGAGTGATGGTGGCTGATAAACACATGTAGTTGTGGTACCAGTGGTCATGTTACCATTGCTGTGAAAACGGGTTTCCATTTCCAGAAGCGTAACTTTGGGCGCATCTGGATGCCTGGGGATGGGACATCAACTGAGAGTTTTCTTTCCTAGATTCTTTCAGCTGTAGTATCTCTCAGGGTTTGAGCTGGAGTGGATTGAACCTGGATCCAAGCAAAATTCTTCTTAGTCTACATGCTTGCAGGAGAGACTGAGTGCGGGATGGCACTGGGCAGGATTTCTCTTCTTAGGCTGTGCATCTGGAGGACAAGACATTGGCCAGCAGCTAGAGCTGGCGGTTTCTCAAAACCACCCCTGGAGCATGCGCCTGTTGACTGGGGAACAATCTAGCCCCAGAGATTTTCCCCAGCTTTAATGACAGATTTCCTGTGCACACCTAGATAAAGGAGGTGGGAAACATATAACCACTTTTAGTCTGTGCACTTGTGTGAATATATGCATGATTGGCCACACCCCTGCATTCAGAAGGCAGAATACCTAGTCCAGTGGTGGCGAAACTTTTTGAGCTTTCAATGATGTGAACAACCTGCTGCGGCACATGTACCATAGATTCACCACTGACCTAGTCCCTGAGGTTTTGAGAGAAGCACTCTTTGTTCTTTGTTATAGTACCTATCCCCTACAGTGAAGAGGACTCAGCAGACTTGAATAAGGGTCTCTCTATGGGCTATGTTTGTTTCACAAGGCGACAACCCACTGAGCCATTACAGTGGAATGTCTGCAGTCCTAGAGATGGATGTACCACGCATATCAGAGCAAAGTACAGTCCAAATGCACATAATAAGTCCCTTTGCAAGATGGCTCTTAGCTTCATTACTCCAAGGCTTTGCTGGGTGATGATATGAAGTATTCTTCCAGATGAAGGCTACTGGGCAAAGTATAAGTTGTTTATTTAGTTAGTTTGTAAACCAGAAGGTTTGTGAAGCTTTCTGGTAGCTAGGATTGTAAGGAATCCATGTGGGCAGAGTTTTCTGGGACTCTCTCTTTTACCTTTATTCCAACAGAAGAGACTTTCTCTCCTGTCTGTGAAGCTATGACATAAGGTGCCTGGTTTTATTACTCTTGCTGTTTTCTAAGATCTCTTATTCATATTAGGTTTTCATCTTTCTAGAGTTGAGTTTTAGTCATTGGCTGCTAAAAGCAGCTATATACTTGTTGTTTTGGGGGTCCCTTTTGGAGTATTGGGTGAATGTTGAGTGCTTCCATCTATCCATCTTGTTCTTCTTACTGATGTTTTTCTATTTCAGTGATTGTCATTATGTTTATTTACCCAGACTACTCTAAAATTGTTATCCAGGACACAGTGTGTGGTGATTGAAGGGAAGTTGTAATGAAACAATTAAAAGTTATAATTGCTTTTAGTGTGGGTAAAATAATGCACAGAAATAAAACTATTCTCACCTAATCTGCAGGCTTTGTTGCCTTCAAATTATCCCTGAAACGTGTACTTTCTGATCACAGCATGATTCTTGCCAAAGTTTTCAGGAACCTCTCCTCTTGTCCTCTCATTAGGGATATGTAATCCTGCTGGCCCCTCCAAATTGTCTTGGAGATGATGGATATACTTGATTACCTACCAGCTGCAAGAAATTTCTAATAATCCAGGATTTTCTGCATGCCTGGAGGGACTCAAGTGTCAAATTCCTGGTGTGACATTCTGTAACAGGTGGAGATGTCAAGCCTACTCATGTGGCCTCATTAAATTTCTTTTTTCTTTAATAATTTTTTTGTAAAAGACAGAGTGCTATGTTCCAAGAATCTGTTGTTTTCTGGAAAGTGTTAAAATGTTTTATCTGAACCTAATACCTTAGCTAGAAAATTTAGCCAAGTAGGTTAATTAGACCTTTACTGTCTAACACAATGGGTCCTAAGATTTTAGTCTTAAAGAAATTGTCAAATTAATTTGATCAATCAAGTGGAATTTTTTGGGAAAAATTTATTCTCTCTCTTTTTTTATCTGAAATTAGCTTTGGACCATAATGTATATGCAGACTATAAACTCATGTCTAACAGGACTGACTTTCTGTCTCCAATAACTTCTTTGGTTTTGTCATTCTGGGTTGACTTTGGGTTTATTGACTGTTAAATTCACATGATGTCTGTGACACAGTAAAATTCAACAAATACATGAAATGTTCTTGAGATTACACTGCCATGAGTTACTGAGCTACACGCCTGGCACTGAGCTTCCTTTTAGGAAACTCAAAAGGTAGGCCCATTATCTTTATTTTCATGATTAGGCCCCTGAAGCTTTAGCAATTAGATTTTAAAACTAGGCCGTCTGCATTCTAAACTCCCATTCTCTAATTCACACTACACTATATTGCTTACTTAGCTTTGAAGCTAGGAAGGGAAATTAATTATGCATTTTATTTTAGCTGTCCTAGTTTGGAAGCTAAACTGAGAGCAGGTAAAAACTGTGAACAGTACTGGTTTCAACTATGACATATAAGGAGCTTGAAAGGAAGTCATCATTCCTGTCCTTTCAACCAGAAAAAGCTGGGGCAGCTGAAAAATCAATGAGTTTTCTCAGATGATTCAAAGCAATGAGATTGCAAAGAAAAGCATGACCATGAAATCTGGAAAGACAGGTTAATACAGAGTCACAGTTGAGATCTGCTTTTCTGGAACAGAATATGCTGGGGTAATAAACTGGCAGGCACATGGTAATCTTAGCAAATTGCTGGAAGGTTTGTGCATGGACTAGCTTGAGAGTGAGAACATTCTGGCATCACTGTCTTAGAAGAGTTGCCACTGTGTCAAGGTCAGATTCTCATGGAAGATTCCCTGTGTGCTTTTCAGACAGGAGGGGAAGAACAGTATTGAAATCCATCAAGAGCATCTCCAAAACAATGGCCAAAGAGATATTTCCTCACTCCAGTCACTTTCTAGATTCCCAGACACTCTTAGAGAGCTGGAGAGGGGTAAACTGAGTAGGAGTCAGGGCTTTAGGGAAGTACATTGCAGAATGGAAACAGAGGTCTGGGGAAAGTGAAAGATTTGCTGCTGTGTGATGAGGTTCACAGTCCACAGACACTTGCCACTTACAACTGATGTAGTTGATCCCGCAGCACCTTCTGTTCCACGCCCTAACATCGTATTGACAGAACTCTGGAGTAGAAAGTATGGTCTCAGTGAACAGCTGTAAGATGAAGTCTCTGAGGACACATATTTGGGGCAGTCTGAGGTCCAGAGAAGAGGCCAACAAAGATACCCTGGCACCTACACAGATAGCAAATGAAAGTCATAACTTAATTTTAAATAGGCTTTGAATGTGAAAATTGAGCTTAATCTCAGTTCCTATTATATGATAAAATATGTTCTCATTGAACAAAAATTTTAGTAGCAAAAGATAATAAAAAAGAGCTGGGGGAAAGAAATCAAGAATCAGGAACGCACAGATATGAAAGAGATGTGAAAATGTAAGGTGAAGAATTTAAACTAATAGATTAGTATGTTAAGGATTCTAACAGGGAGAAGTCAATACACCCAAGCAGGTGGGCACTGTAAGCTGAGAAAGCAAATGTCAAAAATGGAAAGAGAATATTAGAAATAAAGAAGTTGTAATAGAAACAAAGAATTTTTTTTGATGTATTCACCAGTAGACTTGACACAGATAAAGAAAAAAGTGAGCTGAAGTCTGGCCATTAGGAATTTCCAAAACTGAAACAAAAAGTTAATGAGGGTGACAGCCTCACAGAACTTTCAACAACTATAATAAAATTCAAACGTATACAATATGCATAATTTGAATATCTGATAAAGAATGGAGTGAAGCAGTTTTGGAAATAATGAGAGATGAAAACTTCTCAAGGTTAAAAATATGCCAATGATGGATCTAAGAAGATCAGTAACATTGAACCAAAAACATAAAAAATACACATACAGGCATGTCATATACAAACTTCAAATAACCAAAGAAAATGAGAAAATCTTTATAAAAGCCAAAGGATGGGTAAAACTTAGTCTAGGAAGAACAAGAATGAGAATTATAGCAGACTTAATACCAGAAACTGTGAAAGCAAGAAGTAAATTCAGAAAATACTTTAAATTTTGGATAGAAAATACAATCTATATTCTGTATCCAGTAAAATTGCTCTTTAGAAGTTCAGGAAAAAGAGACTTTCTCAGGGAAACAAAAACAGAGGTGTTCCCCCCTCAGTCCCCAGAAAATGTGCCCTGCAAAAGTATATTAAACAAAATTCTTTAGGCAGGTGCAAAATGTTAACAGGTCAGAAATCTAAATCCACAGAAAGGAATAGCATCTATGAAGGAATAAATTGAGGTAAAATACTATCATTTACTTTATTTTTAATTAATATAAATTATAAACACTTGAAAAATACTAGTAACAATGAATTAGGTGATTATAGCACTGGAAAAATGAAATCAATGGCAACATTGTCAGACAGATGACATTGTCAGACAGATGAGAGAAAGGAATTCTTCCCTTACAAGGTATTTGTACTTCACATGAAACAATATATTTAATGTAAACATACATTATTTATATACATATGTAAACTACAGAGCAAATACCAGAAAATTTTTTTAAAAAGTACAAATTAAGAGAGGTCATAAAGTAGAATCATATGAAATGTTAAAATTAAAGAGGTCAGAAAAGAAAGGATAAAGAACAAAGCAAATAGACAACAGGAACATGGTGGATTTCAGTAATAACTTCAAATGTGAATACTCTAAATATAACCAGTAAAAGAGGAAAAAAAATGCATGACCATGACACTAACTGAAAAGAACCACAAGGCAAAATATTTCTAACTAAATGCAAATAAAATTTATCAAAATGTATACAATGAATCCAAAGTACTGCTTATTAGTATAAAGTGAATATAGTAAAAAGAAGCAACTAAAGTCAATCTCAGCTCCCCCTTTATGAAACTAGAGAAAGAAGAGCGAATTTAGCTTATGGCAAGTAAGAGAATAATAATCACATAAGAAATCAACACACTGAAAACTGAAAAACAAACAAAAAAAATCAGTGCAACCAAAAGCTGGTTCTATGAGAAGGTCAATACAATTAATAGTTTTTTTTCAGACTAACCAAATAGTAAAAAAAAATTATCAGGATCAGAAATGGAAGGTGCTCTCACTACTGATCTCATGGACATTACAGTACTATGTGAATCACTCTACCCACATACTGGGTTACATTAATTAAATGGAACAATCTGCTGACACACATATGCTAAAACTCAAGTAAAAAAGTCCACTGAGTGGACCTACTGTGATTAAGGAACTTGAATCAGTAATAACCGTCCAAAATTGAAAGTACCAGACCAAAATGGGTTCATTGGTCAATTTTACCAAGTAGTTGAGAAATAATAGCATTTTTTCCCAGAGAATTAAAAACAGGAGTATTTTTGACTTCCTGTATGAGCTCAGCATTTCCATTCCACCAAAATCACGTGGAAGAATTACAGGGAAAGAAAACCAAAAGGGCTAACAATAGCTACTAAACACACACATGGGAATGCAGAATGGTGTAGGTATTCTACAGGAGTGGTGGTTCCTTACAGGGGCTTTGAAAGATAGTTTGGTAGGATCTTACAGAGGTTTTCGATATAGCCTTATGGTAGAAAAATTGTGCTCTTGAGTATCAATGATTTAAAAAATTTGTATATAAAACACGTGCAAGTATTTTTGGCAGCTTAATTTGTACAATGAGCTGTGAGGCCGTGCAAGGACAGAGATGACTTTTCAATATATATTGCTAGGTGAAGGTAGCCAGGATAAGAACCCTAAACTGCACCGGATGTGGTTGTGCATGCCTGTATTCCTAGCACTCAGGAGGATGAGCCAAGAGGTTCGTCATGAGGCCTGTCTAGGCTACATAGTGAGACCTTGTCTCATTATGCCCCTCCAAAAGCAAAAACAAAAATGAAAACAAAACTCTAGAAGCTCTATATCCAATTTGTAAGACATTCTGAAAAAAGGCAAACTGGTGACGTGATAAATAGCTCTGTTTTCCATGATTGCTCGGTCTGTGAGAGGGGGGGTATAATGGTCAGCTGTCTCATAACTAGGAGCGAATTCCATGATATACACAACATAAAGGAGAAAAGTGTAGCTTCCAGAGGTTTCAGATGGTCCCAGAGGTTTCAGTTCATGGTATATTGGGTCCAAGGGTTAAACACCATGACAGAAGGACTGGGTGGAGAAGAGCAACTTAATCCAATCAGGAAGGAGGAAAAGAATGAGACCAGCAAGAGACACATCTCAAAGCCGGGTGTGCAGTCATCTGCCTCTTTGATCGGGCCCCCTGTCCTGACAGTACACTCCGTTGTGCAGTTGTCAGTGGTTTAGTCCACTGATGTGCACAGCAGCTCTGTGATACGATCACCTTCAAAAACCTCACCTCTGAACACAGAGTTGCAGAGCGTGTTTTATTTTTTAAAAAGTTGACTTTACTGGTACACATTTGGTAGACAATAACAATTGCATTTATCATAGGAGATTTGTTCTTGTACATAAGACACCTTGATTCTTCTTTTCTGAGGGATTCTTCTTTTCCCTCAGAATCTTTTTCTGGTCTCTGAAATGTTTGTCATATCTGAATCTGGTTCTGATGATATGTTTTTTTTCCCTCCTGATTGTGTATTTCACTTTGTAAACAGGTTTTTTTTGTGAGACATTTTTTGTATTTGCTGTACATATATTATCAGGGGCTAACATTTCCTTTAATATCCTTTTGTTTTGTTTCTCTGTTTTCTTTTCTTTTCTTTTTTTTTTTAGGGACCCCTTATACTTTGTTTAGCTCTAATCTTGTTAATGTACAGAAACCCTATTGGTAAGTGGTAAGGTGAGGGAGAGTGGAAAGGTTTTATGTGATTAGATCTCAGTCTTTCAGTGAATTTGATTTGGGTATTATTATCTTTATTCCACACTGAAGATTATGGAGAGCTTGGGACAGAAGTATTCTTTGCTCCATGTTAGAGACTAGAGGGAGATAATACTGGTATTTCTCTTATTCTGGTAAGTTAGGCTCAGGGGAAATATTTTCCCTTGAGTATAGTCCTTGTTAAGAACAGAGAACTCTGGGCATATTTTAAAAGGGTAGCGTTTTCTTCCTTTTGCTGGAAGCAGGATGAGATTGTTTCTGATCTTTGCAATATTCCCATAAAAAACTCGGGAAACTGCAGAGACACCCCTAATTGGGTCTGTACAGAGTTTTTGACACTCCGGTGAGTCCATACTGAGCCTCTACCAGTCTGTCAATTAATTTCAGGTGTTGCTCCTGGATCCCACTTAGGCTTTTGCAACTAGACTTCTGTTTTTAGTAAGTGCGATTTCTCTTTGAGGGGGCCTAAGTTTTCTGATAGATCTCACAAGAGCTATTGATTTTTAGGGATTTTATTTTTAAAGGTTTTTCAGTTTTTGTCTTGTGAAGACAGGAATAATGACTTCTAAGCTCTTTATATGTCAGAGCAGAAACTGGAAGTCTCACTTTTGTTATATGGTCAAGGTTTTTTTTTGTTAAACTATACTGGAATATAAAATGTTCAGGGTTACAATGTAACATGTAAAAAATGTATTTGAAAATTTAAATTGTGTCTGAGACTCATCCCTGTTGCAATCTAGTGAATGGAATGCTCTTGTATATATTTTTTGGATATAACCTGTCTTCTATGTGCAATGAGATAATGCCACATTATCAAGGTCATTTACAACAGCTAAGTCTTTAGCTTTTAAAGAGGTTCTAAATATTAAGTGAATCTCCTGACATATAGTGGAAATACTTGAACAACATCTAAGGTAATTATCATGTTATCAAGAAAGTAAATTTTCAGTTGTCTAATGTATTCTGCAACAAAATATAATAGCAATTGTCAGATAATCTGAGCAGTGAATTTATAGGAGTAATTTTAATTTGCGTCTAGTAATACAGGTGATTTTTGCCTAGCAATTTACACTGATTTGGTTTAAGAGACAACATAGAAAATATCCTATGAATTTCCTTGTGGACAAAATGAATGTTACTCAACTCCCAAAGAAACTACTAGACAAAAGGGTGAGAGTTTTACTACAGTGTACATAGTATGAGTGTTAATTCAGTACTTTGTTAAAATCTAAAAGAACAATGATAAAAATTTTAACTTGTCTAATATGTAATTGTAGCAAATTATTTTGTCTCTGGTGAGAGAATTAGGAGGATTTGTGCCTTCGACTTCCTTGCATCTCCCAGAGTCAATGACGCAGATGCTCCTGTGAGATGTCTTTCTTTCAGCTATTTCCCTATTCGGGGCATAATTATTTCTACCTCAAAATAGGAATTATCTTTTAATGAACCCCATTTAAATTTCTTTTCTCTATTTTTATGTTCATTTCCTTGAATAACATAATATCAGAAAAGATTAACTTGTATTATTTCACAGTTTGGTCTCCTAAACTATTTTAATGTAACCTCTCCATATTTTTTCTGGTATTCATTAATTTGTACTATTCAGGTCGTCATATACGAGTGCAAAGAAAAGATTCTGTTGACTCCCTTTTCCAGCTCACTAATTAAATGTTAAGAACTGGCTAAACACCAGTCCCTGGGCACTACACTCATTGGCCTTCCTCATTATATGACAAACTGTTATTTATCATGCATGTCCCATTGTTTGTATTCCTTTTGACAGTTTGCAATCCTTGCAAGAGTTGTCTTATCAAAGTGAAGTTTGAGTGAATTTTTAAATTAAGGTTGTAGGAGGTACTGTGTCAAATACTTTGCTGAGAGCTGACAGTGGTGATATCCATTTTATAAACTGTAGTCATTAATTTTTAAAAGATGTTAACTAATCACATCTGTCCTGAATGACTAACATCGATCCTGATTTTCTGAATACTGGTAGGAGGTGACACTCAGGGATATCATTTTAGTGTCATACTTATTACAAATGACTCTATAAGGTAAGAAAGATCTTTCCTGTGAAAACTTGCAGGTGGAAAAGTTATGATAAATGAATGAGTTTTTCTTTTTTCTGCAGTGTTAGGTTCAGTGATTTTTGAAAACTCTGATATGTTATCTCCTTAAGTTCTACTTTTCTTAAATGTATATTTGTCCTCATTGCAACTACTTAGTAAAATGAAATCAGACTTGAGAAACTAATACAGTTAGATACTTCACATGTAACTTTAGGTATCATAGCTATTAAATATGTATATTTTAATTCTTCTAGTTTTAATTTCTATTGTATAAATATTATTGCCATAATTGCATCTTTCTAACAATAGGTTAGTAAATATGCTATTAATAGGGTGCAAAACCAAAGGGTTTCTTTTGCCTCAGATAAAATTGTTTTTTTTTCCAAATTTACTGTTGCATCTTGTAAAACTGTACACTACTAAATCATATTCTGCCTGTTTTAGCATTATTTCAATAATCCAATGAGATTCAAAGAATGACAAAGTAACAACCTGGTCACTGGTCAGCTTTGTAGATCAATGTAAACTCTCTAGAATCCTCTGAGTGAGAAAAACATGAAAGGGTTTTGAGTTGAGGAGTAGCCTGATGCGACTTGCCTGTAGCGAGGGGACTCTGGATGCTGTGAGAGTGAACACAGGGGTGGCTGGGAATGAAGGACACTGGTGTTGGTAACTGCATGGTTCAGGGCCTTCCGCAGTCCCCCTTCCAAGTGGCTTGGTAGAAGGTGGCAAAGTTGGTGGTTGGGTTGAAAATTCTGAGGCTATTTTCTTTCTTCTACTTCGTGACTGATGAGTCCATTTATATAATATGCACTTTTTTTTGTCTAAGACTTTGGTTTTTTGAAATTACATAGCTTATTGAGTATACATTTAAGAGAGAAATCTCTAGAATTTTTGATAGATTCGACAGAAGAGTCAGGAACTTTTGAAGGCTTTTGGCCTGGCCATAGGGATGAAGGAATTACCACTCATTGAGGCAGAAGATGGTGGCAGGTAGAGAAAAATCAAAATTCTTTTATTTATTAAATTATAGTGTTTAATTTTAATAAAGGCAAAGATTATTTTCTTAGTGAATAGGTCTATTCAGCAGATAGAGACTTTACCTTGAACTCAGTGTATTACCAGTATTGCATTGACAAGAGTATCATGATTCTTGAAATTTGGTAGGTGTTTTTCTAATGCATAAATCTCATCTGTTACAGTTTAGTATAACAGATGTTACATTTTTGGTGAATGAATTAAATCCTTTTGAATACTGATAATTAGCATGAACACGAATCTCTATCTTACTCCCTTTCCTTCTGTACTCTGTAGTTAAGAAAGGAATAGTAACAGATTAAATGGTTAACTTGATAAACTGTTGTTTTTTTCATCAGTTAATGTAATAATTCTGTTTTTCATCCTTACTTAAAATGATTCTAAAAAATTGCAAACAAGTGACTCTTGATGGGTGTTTTGGTGCATAACTGTAATCCCAGCACTCAGGAGGCTGAGGTAGGAGGATCACTGTAAATTCGAGGCCAGCCTAAGCAAAGTGAGTTCAAGGCCAGCCTAAACTGTAAAGTGAGACCTTGTCTCCCAAAGACAAAATAAAAAAGTTACTGTATCAAGAATGCTAGCACAAGATCATTATAGATTATATTTTATACACGAGATCCCTTTACACACCTTAATATGAATAACAAGACTAAATAATTTCATATAAAAAGGTACCACTCAGTCTGGTTTCAAAGAAGTAGTAGTTTGTGTTCAGTTTGGAAGATGCAAAATTGCTCTTAGTAAAGAAATGCCATGTTGTTGCTCATAGTATCTTTGAACCATTTGAAATGTCTTTTGGAGCAGCAGATGGTAGCAATGCCTGGGAATCATGGCATTTAGGTTGATGTCAGATGTGCTGTTAGCACAGTGTCATGCTTAATAATTTAGTTCCCTTATCTAAACCTTAGTTTGCTCATCATTAGCTCAGAGAATAATTACCTTTTAATAAACTGTCAGGTTTAACTGTAACTGCTCATGTGTCCTCCATTTGTAACATCGTGTCTTATCTGTTTGGACTGTCATAACAAAATACCATAAACTGGGTAGCTTATTAACAATTGTATCTCCAACTCTTAAAGTTCTGAAGTCATAGAAACCCAAGATCTAAGCATCAGCAAATTCGGTGTCTGATGAGGACCCTCTTCCTGGTTTACAGGTGGCTGTCTTCTCTCTGTGTCCTCACATGGTGGAAAGGGTGTTAACCTTCCAGAGTAGTGAAGGGCAGTAACCCCAGTCGTGAAGGCATTCAAGTTTCACAGGCTCCACACCCTAGTGCCAGCGTCTGAGGAGTTGGGATTTGAACATATGAATTTATATGAGGGGTTTCTGTTTTAGATTTCTTCTGTTTGCATATTAACACTGCTGAATGTGGGAAATAACCTCTCTTACTTATGTACTTGGTACAGGAAAAAGATGACAACTGGTAGAGCGTCAGTGGAATGAGAATAGCTTAGAACGGTAGGAGAAGAATGTAATTCTGAGTTAGGAATGAATGGCAGGATCTCAGCTAAGGTTCCCTGAGACTATCTGTGTGTGTTGAGAATACTGCCTACTTCACAGGTTCAGGGCCATGTCCCTGACAGTAGTGTTTAAAACATGCTTACCCTAAGACTATTACACACTTACCCTCCTTCACAAAAATGAGAGCATCACACTTTTTATATTCAAATTTGTTTTACACAAAGAAAGCATATGAAGAAAAATAAATTCAATGAAACTTATCACAGTAGGGAGCATTTTGATTTTAAAAGGAAATCAGAAAAGGGTATAAATAATAACATACTCCTCACTGTTAAGGGGAACTTCTTGAACTATTTCTTATTTTTACACAAATTAGAACACCAAAAGATTTTGGAGTATGAGCCAAGCTAATTACAGAAAAATTCATATGGTATAGGACATAAATTAATGCAGTGTTCACTGGGATGGTGCAGAGAGAAGTCCTTGTGCCTGCCTTGGCGTGTGAGAGTGTCCCAGGCTTGGACACCCACGAGTCCCCTGCAGGTGAATTCCCTAGTTTCATATCCTACTTTTACCACTTACTAATTACTGTCCAGGATTTCTAAGAAATTATGATATTTCTGGATTTTGTCTGTTTTCATTTGGATATTAAAATAATATTCATTTGACAGAACTGGTGTGGAGATTAAATGGATTAACATTTGCTAAAGGTTAGCAACAGCAGAGGCATTACCGCCTCTATTTCCATCATCACTTCAATAATAGAACAGAGGAGAAATCCAGAAATAGATTCCAGTACATATGGGGGTTTTGCATGTAATGCAGGTGTGTCGTAGAACACTAAGGGAAGTGTTAGTTAAGAAAGGATGTTTGGAAAAACGGCCGTCTGGAAAAAAGTATAGAAACTGCCTCAAGCTAAAAGAAAAAAAATTCTCTTGGGCTGATTAAATATTTAAAAGGGTAAGGCACACACTTTCTTACCAATTTAAATATATGTTTACAATTTAACAATCCAATTCCCATGTCTTTCCCAAAGAGATAAAAACATATGTCCACACAAATTCCTATACACAAATACTTCTAGAAGCTTAATGACAGGCCAAACATGAAACAACACAAATGTCCACAGATGAATGGATAAACTAGTTGTGATATATTCACACAATGAAATATTACTCAACACTAAAAGGAATGACAGGACACTCAGCAACATGGATGAATCTCTAAAGTAGCGGCAGTGAACCTATGGCACGTGTGCTATATTGGGCTGTTTGGTATCATTGAAAACTGAAGGATTTGGCTTCACTGCTGTAAAGCGTACTGAGTGAAATAATGAGAATCTGAAAGACTCTACAATGTATGATTCCATATATTTGAAATCTAGAAAAGGCAAAGTAGTGTACAAATGTAGGTAAGTGGCTGTTTGGGATAGAAGATTGAATGCAGAAGACATGAGGGCATTTTTGAGAGAGATAGATGTATTTCATATGCTAGTTGTGATTATCTGATTGTATACATTTGTCAAAACTCCAAATTTTAATCTGATTTCATACTAAAATGGATACATTTTATTATATGCAATTTCTACCTTTAAAAGGTGATTCTCTTTTAAAATCAAAGCAAAAACAATGGTGATTCAATTTTAAAGCACATTCCTAACAATCTTTTGCACTCCTCTCTGCCAGTTGGTTTACATTCTGTTCCTTGAATGTGATCTCTGATATCTCTACTACCAGTATGGAGGTAAGGAGCTAGCTTCTACTTTCTCTGTTTTGAGACTTTTTTGGGAACATGACCTCTAAACTGAGACACATCGAAAGACCTAAACTGGAAAAGAATCAACTGTCAGATGCATAACTGTAAAAGCCTTTGGGGTCATTCAAGTTTCCAGCACTGATTTCAATCATAGGTTGGCAAATGAGGACCAGACAAAGGGAGAAAATAATACAGTGATGACTTGTTTTAAGCCACTAACTACATTTTATGGTGTTTTGTTACACATCATCAGATAACTGGAACAAAAGCTGTAGAAGAAAGTATTGAGCATTAAAATGTAAATAAAGGTCATTAACACAAGGCATAAAATGTATAAGCTGTGAAAGAAAAAATTGACGAATAAGAAATTGGTAAAAAAAATGGAAAATTTTTTTGTAAAACTATAAATCCAGTGTTAAAGGAGAAACTTAAAAATGTTTGCAACACATATAGTGTAGTATTTAGTTGTTTGTCACATTAATAGACCTTTAAAAATCAATGACAAACCTGAGAAATACAGAAAATGGGCATTGAACAGGAGTAACAAAAAATATAAATCAATATAGCTGTCATACATATGCAAGGATTGTCATCTTTGTCTATAATACAAAAGATACAAATCAGTGCTGCAGTATAACACCATTTTACTCATAAAAGTGGTGATGATAAAACGTTTATCCAGATTGTCTGTGCCATCGAAGGAGCTGTTAAGCTCTCCAGTGAATTCTTGCTGACTGTAAATTGGCTCAAGCCCCTTCGAAGGCAATTTAATTTTAACTATCATAGTTTAAAAGGCAGGGACACTTCGTGTTAGGAAAATAATAGCTTTGCTAAATAAGGGTTTATTTTTTAACCAGGCAGTAACATGGTATGCATCAAAGTTGGGTTGGAGAGTCTGTGCCCTTCAGTCACATATCTGGGTTCCCTCTACATGGAAGATTTGTAGTGCTGTAGGGCTTTGTGTTCTTCATGCATTGTCTAGATAGGCTGCTGGAAGATGGAATAAGATCATGTATATTTAGAAGATGCTGGTGATTAGGTGACTTATAGGAGGAACCACTAAAAATGACCAATTGAAGCAAATTTGGGAGCTGCATTTACTTTCTAGTTTGAATATTACATGACTATTTCCTTCAATGAATTTTCTGTCTGGATTTCTTATACTTTGTTTAGGCAACTTATAAAATGATGTCCTTAGTCGCAGAAATCTGCTTTAACTATTTCTGTAATTTGAAGGCTTTGCATTTTTAAATTAAAAAGTCACAGTAAGATATTACTCTCATTTGTATTTGAAGAAATAAGAGGGAAATCACAAATAATTTAAGGATATCTGTTAATGTTTCAAGTCTACATCTTTCATAGAATGAAAAGTACTTGTACATTTCTGGTTCTTTATATTTTTCAACAAATAAGATCCATGGAAAAGGTACATTGAGATTTCATTTATTTCCATAATTGATTTTTTGGATTATTGTTTTGATAACTTTTTCTTAAGAATTCTCTTAATAATTCTCATAATGGCATATATCAAGTATTTTCCTGCATTTATTTGAATCAGAAGATAAAATTGGTAACATGACAGGTTTAAAAATTACACCTTCCCAATTAAAGAAGGCAATCAAGAAAAGTAGATCTGAAGCATCCTTAGTCAAACATAATTAGGTGCACATGTGTAAAATATTATCTATGTTCTCTTTATAATACCTGTGTTCTTGTTAAACAGATTTTTTAAACCTAATTCTGCACAGCCACATGTAGAACTTTGTGGTTCTGAATGTGAATGTTATACTTTGAGCTGGAAAATCAGAACTTCAGCTCATTAACTCCTGGCCAGGTCAATTGTTAAATCTTCTGTGAAATTTTGTCTCTCCATACAGATTATGTTTAGAAATAAAAAACATACGAATTTATGTATTAGAGGGTTTTATTAATGGGTATCACCTTATAAAATTTCTAAATAGATACTTCAGTTTTCCTGGTTCAAAAAGAACCTCTGGTTGTCACTTTCTTTGGATCTTGGTACTTGTGGTACTTGATTTTAGCCATTTCTCACGAGTCTAGCCTAGCCCTACAGAGAGCTGGGTTATTCTGTCTTTCTTCCTGGAATGCCAGTGGTTTCCCAGATTGTCTTAATACTCAGATCATCTGGGTTATGATGAAAGTATTCAGGTTGATAAAAAGTTTTCGTTCATTAAGGAAATATTAATGAGCATGCCTATGCTGCAGCTATTACATAAGACAAAAATAGCGATTTTCTATTGACTCTATTAATTGGACAGTCTGGTATATCAGGATATGTACATGTGTCCTAAATTACTAGGTAGAAGGAAGAAGGGGGAAGATGGAGGAGATAGACGAATTTAGATAAAAAGTCATAAATAGAAAAGAATGTCATAATGGGTAGAGCAAGATGTAAACTTTTAAGCTTATCCATATTTTATGGTTTATGCATTATGTCAGCTTGAGAAGTCTAGTAGCTTAAGGGATTCAGCAGCTCTACATTCTCGGGCTTAGAGGACAAGCTGTTACCATTCTAGGATATTGTTGATTGTGTCAATTTGAGAAGGTGACAAAGTTGAAGTGATTCAGCAGTGGGCCACGGTCCTTTGTAACATTCTCAGCCTGTGCAAGAGGAGGCACAAATGCTATACCCACCCAGGGGAGTAACTTGCATACCATAAAAGGCAAATGAGGGCAGACTGATTGCTGGTTCTTTAGAGGAGCTCCAGGCCTCGCCTTCAGCTTGGACATCATCTCCTGGCTTCTGGCACAGTGTTCAGCTTCCACTTGGAACTCTTCCGCCTTCATCATAGACTCTGCAGGCTTCTGTCTTACATTCTTCAGTGTTCCATCACAGACTCATAGGCTTCCTCATATGGACTTGCATGGGACACTGCAGTAAGTCCAGCCCTTAGTCTGGACCCTTCAGCCTCCAACATGCAGACACCCTCTGTGCACTCTCTCATCCAACTTTGTGGGTGACCATTATAAGCCAATCTTGTAATTTCTTATATATTTGTATGTCTTGTGTTGTATCTGTTTCTCTAGTAAACCCAGACTGATATACCATAAGATTATTTATTTCCCTGGCAAAGTAAGAGGTCCACAGAGGTCAAATGTATAGTTTACCACCAAAATCATGACACTTGGAGTTGTGAAGTGCATCACTATTGCTACCTAACATCCAGCACTATGGATGTAAATCAGGACTGTCTGTGCCACACAAGCCCTAGCCAAACACGTAGTTAGTGTAAATTAAGGAGATGATAAAGTAATGAACAGGAATCAAATCTTCTGACCAGGTTAGCCAGAATCCATTTACCCTTAAGGAAAATGTCACTGGAAAATTTCAAGTACAGTTACAAAGGGTAACAGGGAAGGCAGAACAGCCAATTATAAGAAAAAGACATCTTGAAGCCGGCATGGTAGGTGGTAGAGTTCAATTTCCTAGGAAATCTTTAGAAAACGGGGAGTAAAACATATGTCTCAGAAGTATCCTACCTTTAAGTTGAGAAAATTAAGGTGTTAGAGCACTGACTCTAGAAAGTCATTGAGAGCTAGTGTGGGGGTAAATTCCTTCTCTTTCTGAAGGTCTCAGAAAAGTAATCTGAGGTACAGAGTCCAGACATGGGGAGCAGGAGTCTCTGGAGGAGTGGTATGATGAAATCCTTGTAATATCAGCCAGACATTTTTGTAGTCATACTCTGGAACTAAGTAGTCACAAAGCTCACTTTTAGTTCAGGAAAGGTAAAATATTCTAAGCAAAATAATTTTTTTCTACTGGTTTTTGTCTTATTGTTATTCCTAGGATGAAATAATTCCTGATCATTATGTGCTCTTATTAGAAGTTAGTTCCAGTTTTGATAGAGTTTAAAATAGACTGTGAGAGATATAAAAATATTTCAAAGGAATATAAAAATGAAATTTCACGTTTTTTATTTTATGAAAAAATATGAGAACAGTAATAGTTAATACATTCACTATGTGTTATCTTCAGAGTACTCAGAGTACAAGACATAAACCACAAAGATTCTTCAAAAAAGAAACAGATAACACAAAACTTTCTTTTCAATCAGCTAAGCAAGATAGTAGAGTTTAGGACAGATTTGATCTCAAAGAGCTGGGGCTGGAGACTTAGGAACAAACCTAGTATAATGGGCCCCTGATTAAGATAAAGACCTCACTACAGGAGCTGAGAATCTAAAGTAGGGCTGATATTCAAAGAGAAGCTAATAGGAGTATCTAAATGGTTTATTACGAGGTTTTTGCAGCAAGAGTAAGCATGGAGATTCTGCTGTGGACAGCAGGTAGAATTACAGCCTTAGAGCTGACAGTCAGAATTTCCTTCTTCCTGTGTTAGAGAGCAGAGGAGGAGTGGAAAAGAACGACTCCGTAACTCCAGTTCCTTAATTATGCTTTGAATCTGTGTACGAGGTATCAGGATGGGAAATCAGACTTAAAAGTAGGATTCAGCTAGTAACAAGGATTGGACCACTAGAAAATGTTAGAAAGAGCAGTGAGACGAATTGATGCTGAGTCAACTTAATTATGTCAGTATCCAGAACTAAGGGTAGAGACAGCATTTCCTTTGTGGATTAAATGTTCCATCTGAGTGTAGAAGAGAAATATAACAAAAGGAAGGCAGACACACTGGTATACTGGTTTTGAATAATTGCTTTAAACATAGAAATGTAAACATTTCTCTTAAGGTTGTTTTATAGATCTTATTCCTCTCAGGTACTTGGTGAAATGAGAGTTTTCTTTCTACAGAGTTTGAAATGCTACTGACCCTCCCTTCTTGAATCTTGCTGCATATTAACACATTAAAAGCTCTGAGAATTTCTATAGTAAAGATCATTCTTTCCAATCTAGCCTTTGAGAAATTACCATCCATGAAACCACACTTATGTATAATATACACTGAGAATGGCTGGACTAGAGGACTTCTTACATTAGTGGTCACTGAAGGCTGAAAGTAGCTTTGTAGACACTTAGAAAGACAAAGGCTAAATGTACTCTATAAGCTGTATCTTGAAGAGATTTGGTAACAGAGCATAGTTTGAAAAAAGCTTTCGAGTTTATCATTAAGATAAAAGTTATGGAGCAGGAAAGGGACTTGGGCTTCTTGCTGTGTTCCTTTATTTTTAACACAAATCAAGAAACAGAAGGTCTCAGTTTGATTGCATTGGTGTGGCTGCCTCCAGGAGATGAGAGAAGCTAGAGGGAGGCAGATGTTTCAGGTGCTTACTTCTCAGCCTCTCATCTCTATCCTTTGTTAAAAACTAGCCTTCAGGTGGACTAGGCTGAACACCCAAATGTGACTGTAATTAATATGGAGCTTTTTAGGCCTTGGGTTTAGGTTAGCTGGAGACCTCATAATCAGAGAGTTTTCTTTGTCAATGGCATTTGTATGACACAATTAAACATGGGACAAAACACTGGGTTGTAACAACCCATTCCATACTTCTTACTGTAAATTTGTATATTAGCAGAACAGTAGCCAGATGTGCATCTCTAGGTGCACCTGAGGGATACAGGAAACAGTCTTTGTGTTCACCTGCTTGGTATGATGAACAGCAACCTATGTGCTTTGTGCAAAATTTTCACACTAGGATTTTTACCACACGATGCTCCACCTAACAGGCTTTGTGAATGTTTACCTGAGCATCAGAGGGCTAACGTACACCAATACCACTTTTCTTTTCTGTAAACATGTATGTTACCATAAATGAAATGTGAGTGTGACTCACAGTAGAGGTACCCGGGGAAAGCAAAAACCCACCTGCGCATTTATTCCATTTGGCGGACAAAGGGCAAGGTGTATACAGGAACTCCAAAGCAGCAACAGGTCAGCTTTAGCTATGAAATGCTTATTGCTAAATTCTGTGCATTTAGGATTCATTTACTTTTTATTTTAAAGAGACAAATAACAGAAAAATCAAGAAGTAAACAAAAGCAAGACAACAACAATGAAGAATAGTAATAGCTGTACAGGTTTTCAAAACAAGATGACAGAAATTTAACAGTGGATCTTATATTACATATTATTATCTTCAAGCTAGTTGCTCAGGTTAGCAGATACAGGAACAAAATAAAACAGTAAAGTGGAAAAAAAAAACCATTGGATTTCAAAAACAAGACAGCAGGAAATTCCCCACAATATGGAGGATAACAATATGCTATAATGTTAGCAATTGTTATCCTCCAAATAGATGCTCAGATTATCAGCTTTAGGCCTACAAAGTCAATCACACAATACAAGCACTAAGTTATTTAATTATTTTTTTACTTCAGTTTCTATCATCTCAGCCTGACTTCCTCTGAATCAGCCCATTGTTTAGGGCAGCTGGGGTTGCTCTTGTCTCCAAGCCTGCACATTGGCTGGCTCATAGGAAGGCATGATTTGTCTTTTTGATTCTGTTCCCATTCTCCATGGTGGCTGCCCCTGGCTCATGGGAAGATGTGCTTTTTAGCATTTATTTTAAAAAAGTTTTCTTTTAGTTTTTCTGGTAGAAATAGCACAATTTGGTGCAATGGCACATGAAAAACCAGATTTATATGGTTTGGAGGAGGTCAAAAGTAAATCATCAGATAACTCACGCATAGATCAGGTAAGGATTTTGAGATTGGCCATGTGAGTGGAAGTTGCTGTGACAGTGCTGTGACAGTGAAGTGGAGAAAGAATAGAACAGTACAGACACAGGGAATGCAGGACTCAAATGATGTAGGATTCAAATAATGAAGAAAACAGTGATTATAATTGACTAGTAGAAATGGTACAAAATGGTCACAAAACCAAATGGAATGGTCCAATGTTAGAATTAGGTTTGAAAACATACTGAGGATCTTGGCAACAGTGAAACCTACTGGACAGAATGCTAGCAGTACCACCAATGTTGGAAATTGTAAAAGACAAAACACTGTAAGATGTAGTGAACACATAAATGCTGAAATGCCAGTAAAACCTTCTCAATGTACGAATAGCCATACTCAAAAATGTATTTATTATGATGGTTCACTAGGTGAACTGAAACATTCATAGATCTGCTGTACTACTAAAGTTTTCCATTGTATTTTCAGGAATGTAAAAGACTTACGGAAAAGCAATGGGTTTGGGATTGTGGTTTATACAATAATGACACTGAGGAGATTTGACTTCCTCAGATTTGCCTGAGGTTTGATGACAAGATTACCTGCCAAGAAAAAAAAAACGGATAATCTGGCTGCTATGTGCTCATGGTTTGAGGGTTTTATGGGTAATTATCAAGCAATTTATATGAACATCTTGCAGCATTTCATGGTCACTGTAGCTTCAGGCAGTATATTCTCAAAAAAACCTTCAAAATATGGCATAAAAATTTATGCCTATATGTTTGCAAAGACTTATTATGTTTTCAATTTAGGAATTTATCCTGAAAGTAAGCCAAATGACTTGCTGCTCCCATCTCCCAAACTGAACAGAATGTGACTTTTGACAATTGGTTTATTAGTTTCCAATGAATGTTACATTTTCTGAGCACAAGTTCACCAACATAGGAACCATACACAGGAATAAATCAGAAATTCCAAGTGAAATGTTGCAATATAAAACAGAATTATATAGTACAGTCTTCAATTTCAGAAAGATGTAACATCAACCTTGTATGTGGCAAAGAAAAAAAAACTGGTACTGCTGATGTCAATATTGCATCATTGATGGAAATATTGATAGAGAAACCTTGACAAAATGGAAGCCTAAAATGGTAACATTCAACAAAAAAAACAAAAGGCAGAGGAGATTCTGTTAATGCAGCAATTATGATGTCACTCAAAACACTAAGCAATGGTCAGTGGTTGTGCTTTACTCCATCTTAAACACGTATAAATAGTTTGATGGTTTACAAAGAACATAACAGGTGCAGAATATCACTGAGATGTTGTCTTAGAAGATTGGGGATGGAACTCCTAAGAGATTATTTACAGCAGAGAAAAATTAAAATGTTTCTTCCCAGGGAACTATGAAAAAAATTGTGGAGCATATTGGTGAGCTGACAGCGGAACACGCAGGTGCAGCATCACAAAGACCTACTACTACTACTACCACAGGAAAGCAAATATGTCAACTGTGCCCTACAGGAAAGGAAATCATGAGTGCTATCAGTGAATGATACTTGTGTATGAAACATGCCCTTGTGATGTGTGAATAGTGCCTTAGGTTGACAATTGAAGCAAAAATCACTTCTATATGCCTCACTTATCTGAATGTCAGCTTCTATTCCCATGTTTGGGAAAATTTTGGCTATCCTGTGAATAGTCTTTTGATATCATTTGCGTTGTTACCTTCTTTTTTGTTTACACCTGTTAATCTTGTGTTGTTTTTCTTTGCATTATCTTTCAGCTGTTAAATTGTTATTTCCTGATTCCTTATTATTTTTAAAAGATCTTTCCTTTCCTGTTCCTAGCTGCAATCTTGTCTTTTTTTTATAATTTTTTTATAATTTTATTTAAAGAGAAAAACAAAACAAAACAAAATAATAAAGGGTAGCAAAAATACAGTATTCCAAGGAAAAAAGGAAAAGAACAACAACAAAAAAACCTAAAAAAATTATTGCTTGATGAATTACATACTGACTTCTTGGAAATAGTTGTTCAATTTACAAAGTTAAAACATGTAAAGTAGACATTCAAACAGTGAGACTGTCAACAGTTCTGCTCCACAATCTGACAAAAACAGCGATATGGTCATCCATCTTACCATGCAAATATACATGCAATTATATCAAAAGAGTAAAATTAAACACAATAAAACAGAACAAAGTGGATCACAAGAAAGAAATGTAAGAGGCATAAATTTCAAAACTAGACAATCGGAGATATTCACTCTCTATCATATTGACTCTTGTTTTCTTCCAAATAGTTGTCCATATTATCACATACAGGGAATTCACATGAAACAACCTAGTATGGAATTGATCTGAGCAGGATGAGGAGGGCATTTCAAGTCTTCAAGGCCAGACATTAGGGAAGCCAATAATGGCTGTTATAGTGTCTCTCATTCTCCTCAAAACAGCTGTCCGTACCTTAATGTGTGTTGAGCTTAAACAAGGCAAAGCAAGCTAAGATCACTTTGAACGAAAAGTGATAGTTTTGCTGGACTTCACATCATGACATTATGGAATCAGCACTGGGTATTGTAATGTCTCTTTTTCTTAAAAGTAGTTGTTCATTTCAACATGTGTTATATAGTTGGTTCTCGTAAACTGTTTATAAGCTCTACACCTGCATGAGTCTCTACTTGTATATCTATCATTTCTGTATTAGCAGGAAAAACA
>PVJX010003774.1:0-103653 GCA_004027295.1 Dolichotis patagonum
TGTCTCAATTGGCTTTATTCCATCCTGTTTTGTTGTATATTACTACCTCCAAGTTAATGAAAATTAAATAAAAATAAAACAATAGAACATGAGAAAACAAGGTAACAAAATACCTCCAAAAACTCCCAACTCCATCAAAGCTGATCCATGTGACATGGATGACGAGAAACTCAAAAACAAAACAACAGAATTATATAAGCTGATTAAAAAGGAAATAATAACAACAAAACAGATCAATAAGGTACTGAGCAAGCTGAAACGTGATATAACTAAACAGATAATGTACTAAGAGGCAAAAGGAGGAAGAGAAAGTGCGCTAAAGGATATAACAGCATGTATATTTGAGTGTGTGGGATCAATAACCGTGTTACCAGGTTTTTGTTGGATCATTGAACAGAACTATTTACAGCCTCACTGTTTGTTCACTTTGTATGCCTTAATTTTGTAACATGAACAACTATTTCTAAGAAGACAATATGTAATTTATCAAGTAGTGATTTCTTAATTTTTTTTGAAATTCTGTATTATTTCTACCCTTTTTTCTGTTTTGCTTTTTTTCCCTTTAAATAAAATTAAAAAAAAAATCAATAGCATTCCTGTACACAAACAACAAACTCACTGAGAGAGAAATTATGGAAATAATGCCTTTTATAATAGCATCCAAAAAATGAAATACGTAGGAATCAATCTAACAAAAGATGAAAAGAACCTATATATTGAAAACTACAGTACTCTGAAAAAGGAGATTGAAGAGGATATCAGAAAATGGAAAGATATCCCTTGCTCTTGGATAGGAAAAACCAACATAGTGAAAATGGCCATACTCCAAAAACTGTTATACAGATTTAATGCAGTACTGTTAGTATACCTCACAGATCTAGAGAAAACATTCTTAAAATTCATTTGGAAACAGAAGAGACCTAGAAAAGGAAAGGCAATCCTGGGTAACAAAGGCAAGGCAGGAGACATCACAATCCTAGTCTTGAAATTATACTATAAAGCTACTGTGATAAAACCAGCATGGTACTGACAGAAAAACAGACCTGAGGATCAGTGAACAGATTAGAAGATGCAGACACAACTAACAAAGACACTCAGCCACCTTATCTTTGACAAAGGGGCTAAACATGTTCACTGGAAGAAAGATAGCTTCTTTAATAAATGGTCTTGGAAAAACTGGTTTTCCACATGCCACACACTAAAATTAGACCCTTGTCTATCACCATGCACTAAAGTAAAAATGGATCAAAGATCTAAATATTAAAACAGAAACACTAAATCTACTGGAAGACAAGGTAGGTAGATATCTTGAAGACAGGGGTAGGCAAAGAGTTCATGAACAAAACACAAACTACACAGGAAGTACTTCGAAGAATCAAAACCTAAGATCTCATCTTATTAAAAAGTTTTTGCACATCAAAAGAAATCACCAACAGAGTGAAAAGAAAACCCACAGAATGGGAAAAAAATTTAACTGATTGTCCTTCAGACAAAGGACTTCTATCCAGAACAGAACATATAGAGCTTTTTTTTTTTTTTTTTTTTACTGGGGATTGAACTCACGACCTTGCACTTGCCAGGCAGGCGCTTAGGCCACTGAGCTAAATCCCCAGCCCTATCCAGAACATATAAAGAATTCAAAAAAATATGGCTTCCCAAATGAAAAACCCAACCCCAAAATGGGCATCCTAAGAACATATGCTTCTCAGATGAAGAAATCTAAATGGCAAGTAAATATATAAATAAATGTTCAACATCAATGGTCATTTGAGAAATGCAAATTAAAACAACACTGAGATTTCATCTCACTCCATAAGGAATGGCTATCATCAAGAAATCAATAAAAAACAAATGCTGGAAGGGCTGTGAGGAAAAAGGAAGCCTTTTATCATCAAGAAATCAATAAAAAACAAATGCTGGAAGGGCTGTGAGGAAAAAGGAAGTTGGTGGAAGTGTAGACTGGTACAATCACTGTGGAAATCAGTGTGGAGAGTCCTCAAAAAACTAGGATTTCAGGTCCTGTTCAATCCAACTATTCCCCTTCTGTGTATTTTCTCAGAACTAAAAATATCATGCCACAGAGAAAAAGGTGCACCTATGTTTATAGCAGCATGATTTGTAACAGCTAAATCTTGGAAACAACCCAAATGTCCATCAACTGCAGAATGAATAAAAAAAAGATGTGCTATTTTTATACAATGGAGTATTACTCAGCTATAAAGAAGGATAAACTTGAGGCTTTTATAGGTAAAGGTATGCAACTTGAGACCATACTCATAAGTGAAATCAGACTCGCATGTGTAAATGTTGTATTGCCTCCCCAGTGTAAAAAAACTGAAAAAATAAACATCCACAATGTACAATAGATGTGAAAATGAAAGGGAAATAAAGTGCTTGAAAGGAAAAACAACTGGGATTGGAGAAAGGAGAAAAGAAAAAAAGGAAAAGATTATATGTATATATGTATGTGTGTGTTGTGTATATATACAAAATAGATAACTATACTACTAATTGCTGTTAGTTCATCAAAAGAAACAGTTTGTGCTTTCGTTGTTTGATCATTTTTCATGCTTAAATCTTATAAGCTGAACAACTACTTTGAAGATAACCATATGTAATATATTAACTAGTGTTAATCTCCTATTATTTGGTTTTGAAATTCTGTATCATTGTTTTTATTCTTTTTGTCATTTTTTAAATAAAAAATAATATGTAAATAAAATCAGAAAAAAAATAAAACAAAATGTAGAGGAAGTAAGTATTTTCTGAAGAAGAATTACTAATGGAATTTGTGGCGTGGCTCTCCTCCAAAGATCACTTGTCTCCATTTTGGCTAAGCCTGGCCCTAACTCCGTGTATTGATGTGTACCAAGCTTTCTGGGGTAATACTCTACCCCCTCAATTGGCTTTCTGCCATGCAAATGACTCCAGCCAAGGTGCTGATGTGTAGCCTTTGAAGCAATGCAACAGGTCAACGAAGGGTGACCTAGACTGAGAGTCACTGAGCCGGCTGCTGGGTGAGACTGAGCCCGGAGAAACAACCCGTGATGTTTCAGGGTAGAGGGACCAGACAGCAAAGCTGAGGCACCAACCAAAACCACAGGGTACTTCCTCAAACTGTGTTACGCAGATTCCTCCGAACTTAGAGGCTGCCCGTGACTGGAATCCGGTACTCTTTCTGCATACCTCGCTCTGGATATCGCACAGGTGCTGTTGGGCCTCCTGCCCAGCCCAGGTCACAGTAGTCACCATTCTCACAGTCACTCATCCTCAAACCACTCCCCTCTTTATGAATTAATAAAACTTGGGTTCAGCCCTGGGTCATGGCCTTTGTTCCACTAGCCATGGTTCTGACTGGACCGACCCCCTGGCTCCCTACAACTGCAGATAATGTGTTTGTCTCTTTATTCTCATCATGGGTTGCTCTGGAAGTGGTAGATTGGAATTTACTTGCTAGAATTCCAGTAACTTTTCCCTGGCATTACAACTGTAAATTCCTCTGGACCACTAGGAGGCTGAGCTGGCTCTCTATACAATTTCCTGGGCCGTGAGGATAAGGCTGTTTTTATTTAATATTTAAATTATTTTTAAGAGCCATGATAAAATCCCCATATTTACAGCTGCCTTTGTAGGCCTATAAAGAGCCCAAGTGCAAAACTGTCTTGAGGCTCACTGTTCTGGGGCAGCAGCAAAATGAGCGTGGTAAAACAAAAGCAGCAACAAGAACTCCCAGAGTCATGTATAAGTCACTGGAAAAGTCTCAAAGATGAGGCCCAAGGTGAGCAAATCAAAGAGATGGGAGAAAAATCCTGCGCCGTGAGAACAATGTAGAAATGGCTGAAGATTCCTCCCTTACGCATTGTGGCTCTTGAGTCATTATCCTCCATTTGTTGCATCTCAGACTCACTGGGGAGTTTTGAGCTCCACCTCCCCTCTTCCCAGGAGCTGTTGGGCGGCCTGGCGTGGATTCCAGGTGTTGGCTGTGAAGCACTGCTCAATTTAGTTACCCCATTCAATGCACTGCTCACAAGCTAGACACTGGCCACAAACAGGAAAACTCAGAGGATCATTCCTCTTTATGTAGGAGGTGTTGGGAGGAGACTAAGAAAGCAATGACTGAGTTTCAGAAGACCAAGACTTTGGAGGAAGGTGTGTCTCAATGAAACCCCTACAGGGATGAGGCCAAAGAGGTCTCCTTATTGGTCATGTTCAAGAGCACGCTGAAATGTTCCTGGCAGTGGGGCCCAGTAGGAGCCCGGGCTCCTGGGTAGGGAAGGCTCTCATGAGGCTGGCAGTAGGCCAGCTGGCAAGGGTAGAGGCATCCCTGGATGGCAGGAAGGGTGGCAGCTGCTACAGGAACCTCCTGTCTAGGGCGGCTGCCATATGCTCAGTACGGATGGGCAGTCCCAGAAAGAGAAGAGGAAGGGAGGTGTGTGGAGTGTGTAGCGCTGAGCCAGGAGTGGCCCAGTCCTCCGGGCAAGTTCCCAAAGTAGCAGCCAGGGCACCCTCCTATTGGGTAATCCTGATCCCACCCCAGGGACAAAACAATCCACACTCCTGACCACTCTTCTACTTGCAAAAGGCATCTCTGATCACCTCAATCCATTTGCCCTTCTCTAAGGAAGGGAAAGAAAGAGAGCTCGTTTTGTTCTCTGCAACAGGAGAAGGGCCCATATCACACAGCATGATCCTGAGTTGGGTGAGGCGATGGGTTAATGCCAAACCACAATTGAGGACATAGATGACCCTGGGGAGCAGGTGGAGGGCTGGCTGTTTCACCCTAGGCCCTGCATTCGGATGTGGGATGGACTTTTAGTGTGAACCCCTTCCAGGTCCACAGCTTCAGATTATGTGACATGAATAGATTCCTTGTGCTTTTTTTTTAGTCTCTGTGAGGACAAAAGTACATATATCCCATTTGTATAAAGCAGAATTTACTTGTGTGCTATGGTTTGGGTAAGTATCCTCCAGAGCCCCTGGTCCCCAGCCTATGGCACTGTAAGGAAATGCAGAAACAGTTGAGAGGCCTGGTGGGCAGCCTTCTGGTCTTGGGGCCCCGCCCTTTAAAAGGGGCCCAGTGCCCTTCCTCTGCCTCGCTTTTGTGTCCCAGTCATGAGGTGGACAGCTTTGTCAAACTTGTCTCCTCCGATCACCAACTGACCAACTGACTATGGATGGAAACCCCCAAAACAATCCTTCTCTCTTTAGAAGCTGATCAGCTCAGGCGCTTGTTACAGTGACTGTGTTCACCTGGAGGAGCCTGTCAATTAAACCAGGTCCGTGGCTCTTGTATTTAACACTAACGAGATCAAAGAAATGTAAGGAGCTATAGAATCCACCACGTTTCTTCTTCTGGTGGTTGTGTCTCAGTGTTTCGCCTGCACATACAGCACCTGGGTATGTGTTTGCACTGTGGATTTTGAGTGGGTCTGGGGTGAGGCCCGAGGTCATTTCTCATAAGCTCCAAGGGGTGCTGAGCCTGCTGGCTTGGACAGCAAGCCTCGACAGAATTCTGGATGTTTCTATCAGGCTGGTGCTATCCTAACCAAAAGAAAATATTTAGGTAATCATCATGGTAAACATTTCTGAAACTGATGAAAAAAGAATCAGGGAAAATAAGTTTGGATTACCTATACCTGCTGTATAGTCACAGAAGTAGGTGGCAGGATTTCAGGATTGCGAAACAGCTTGAAAGGTTCTGCGTTAGTCACTTTCTTGTCACTGGGACACAAAACCTGACACCCACAGCTTAAAGGAGGAGAGGTTTATTTTGGCTCACGGTTTTAGAGGATTCAGTCTATGGTTGGCTGGCTCCAAAGCAGGTAGGGTACGGTGGAAGGGCCTGGCCAGAGCACAGATGCTCACATCACAGTGGCCAGGAAGCAGAGAGAGAAGGCAGGAGCCAGAGAAGGAGGCAGCCTGTCCTGGGTCATGGCCCCAGCCAGACTCCACCTCCTAAGGAGCCAGGTAGCTATAGTGCCCTGTAATCCAATCCCCTTCCATATCTCTGGACATAGCAGGTTTTGGGGGAATGTTCTAGATCGGAACCCTAACAAATTCCTTCCTTCTGTCTCTTAACCACACAGTTGGGGAAACAAGTCCTAAGAAGGACGTCCCCGACCAACTTCACCCTGCTGACTGACTACACGGCAAGCTAAAATCCAGGCCTCCCGATTCCCAGGGAAGCACTCTTTCGAACACATTGTTATTCACTTTTAAGAGATTTTTTAAAAAGTAGACACTCTCCTATTAGCTCTCCAACCCTAACATGGAGATATTTTTCCCCTTAGCCCTATGACTGGAGTACAGTCCTGTTGCTTTTCTTGCATTTAGCAAGATTTAGCTGGATAATAGCCACCAAAAACACAGGTCACTGCACTGACCATATGGAAAATACCCCCACCCCCATCATCTCTCCTTGATAAGCAAGGTGGAAGAGTTGAATCATCACTGCTAAGAACAGAATCATAAAACACAGGATTTGTGAATGCGGAATTAAATAACAGAGATAAAGCAGTATTTGTATTAGAGTGATAAGGTCCAGCAAAGAGAACAAGGACGCATGAAATAGGTCTCAGGGACTTGACAGCTGTGATTTACAGTCCAAAGGCCACAAAGGAACTTAGTAAAAATAACCACCCACAGAGCCTGCAATCTGACCCTAACTCTCCCAGCTGGGACAGAGAGCCACCACGGCTCTTTCTGGCGGCAGTGTGGGACCTCGGAAAGTGGCAGGAATAACGAGCCGGGGGGTAAACAAGCCTGGCCCTTTCTGGAGTCAGTTTTGAACTGCCCTCCATCCTTGAGAAACATGAGGGAACTCCACACACCCACAAGCACAGCTGTAAGCGTGACCCTTGGGACGTGGCAGTAGTCCATTCTGTCCCTTGTCTAGCCTCAGGGAAGGAGAAATGTGTCCTCTCCATCTCTTGGTGAAACTGAGGCACGAACCAAGAGCATTAAAACTGTACAGCTTTCCAACACGGAACAGCATACGGAAGTTAAAATACACAAGGGCAGGGTGAGTTGGTGCCTGCCTGTGACCCCAGCACCCTGGGAGACTGAGGCAGGGAGATGGCACTTCAAGCCCAGCCTGGGCAAGGAGCAACTTGTGGAGACTGTGTCAAAACAAAAAACTAAAACGGGCCAGGGATCTAGTTTGGTGTGGAAGCCCCAAAACAAAAACAAACAACACCCCCCAAATTCTTAAAATACAAGACAAAACAATAACAAATCCCATAGACAAATTGGTTGATAATCAAACTTACTAAATTATTACTGTTAATAATTATTAATTATCTTGTAGAAACAAACTGAGAGGCA
This sequence comes from Dolichotis patagonum, assembly GCA_004027295.1. Classification (NCBI taxonomy): domain Eukaryota; kingdom Metazoa; phylum Chordata; class Mammalia; order Rodentia; family Caviidae; genus Dolichotis; species Dolichotis patagonum. Next base: position 7,324 of record PVJX010003774.1, read on the forward strand.
GGAAACTGATACCAGCACCACCATCCCTCTATTACAGAACAACACCAGTCAGGGCCAGGCTGTCCCAACCTGCCGCATGTGACATGTTCTTATACGATCTCTGTGTCAGTTCCTCATTTTGAAGGTAGGGACCACCCTACTGTGAGACGTGGTTATTGCTGTCACATGAAATGATGCACATAAAATTCCTGACCGGCACAGGCCCTTTCAGGCCCAAGCCCCTTTCTTAATAATCTGATCAACACACAAATATTTATTGACCTCTTGACCGTGCTCCAGTGCAGCAGTGGTAGCAGGAGAAAGCATATCTGCCTCAGGAACTTTACCTTCTCATGGTCAGGGCAGAGGCCACATGACATCCATAACTGAGACCTAGGAGGTCAGAGAGGGTAAAGGGCAATGCTAGGAAAGAAAGCAGCTCAAGGTGACAGGTGGCAGCATGTGACAGCTTCCTATGGCTTCTCCACTGAAGCCTCAGCTCATTATTAGCGGCCCCTCAGTGTGCAACTGCTCCCCGGATTACCTGCACAGTGGAGTGTAAAAATGCCACCGTGTAGAGCATTGGCTTCCACATGGGTAAATTGCTAACGTCCAGAAGGTCCTGATTAATTCCAGCAAACGTTCTTTTCAGACCCGCGCGGACACCTTGGGGTGGCTCATTAGTGAATTTGAGAGAAGTCTGCCATCAAAAAGAAAACAGTTGTTTTGTTGCTATAAATTAGTGCGAAGGATAAAATAGACATTATGATACATCACACAACGAGGTGCTTGTGGCACATAAATGTGGTGTGAAACTCAGCATTGTAGAAATTAATTACACTCACTGGAGCTGATACTGAATAATTAATACCCTCCTAGCTCTCTCGTGGAAAGAGTTACTGTGTAACCTGGACGTTTATGGTCCAGATTCTGATGACTGTAAGATGTGTGCAGTGCAGACTCTACTGGGCACAAAAGTTTCCATCTTTCAGTTGTGTTGATTATGCTATCGTTATTGGCGTGAGTGTTGGTGAAAAGGCCTGTATCTCACAGGAACAAACCTGAAGCAGTGTGATTGGAAATCGATCATGGGGCTCTGTAGTTATCCATACTCGGAATGAATCATCACTGGCCTCGGTGTTCGTTAGCGTCTCCAGTAATTCCTCCATGAATTCCAGGCCAAGGTGACAATTTTGCAGTAATACCCAACCACCCTATATCCAAAAAATGAGCTCATATTTATTCCTTGAAATCACTTTGTGATCATTTTAGTAAAACAATATGCACAGATTAAAAAAAAAAAACCTTTGCTTAGAGCATCTGATTATTCCAGTGTGAGGATCATACACATTTTAAACTATATTGTCAATACGATCCCTTGCTACTGGTACAACCTACTTATTTAGAATTGGGTGGGTTTAAAATGTCAATATGCTACTACTCTCATTCCGGAAAGAACAGAAATTACAACTTGAGGACAGCCTTGCATAAGTACACTGTGTACACCATCTAATGGTGGGAATGGTGACTTAAACTGTCCTGCCTATGGGAAATCAGAAACAACTCCCCCAAACCAGGACGACTGACTCATATCACCCACAGTTACAAAGAAAGATTCACTATCTCCTGAGAGCGTTGGAGACAGTACGTTTGGTGACATTCCCTACCAATATGCTAAGCCTTATTCGTTATTGCTCTTTCCACACAGTCCTGAAACCACATTTACTGAGCACTGCTGTACTGAATACGAATTTGATAAAATTACCTTTATTGAATTCACAATTAGTTTGTGTCATCCTCGACCTGGTCACTTTGTGGTTCCTCATTCCACAGTGTCACATCCTGTGATACCCTAAATCTGGCATCTCTCAAAGCGACATCCTGGCTGTATTTGTTCATTTTTCCCCTTAGTAATACCATTATTATCAATACTTACCCTACTATGGGAAACGGAATTTCAAACTTACAAAACCTACTAGTCCAAAGAATGTTAATTGAATGAAATATTTAAATAAAAAAGTTTCTCACTCATTGAAACTAAAGAAATCACCTGAGCCTAAAGTTAAACTGTCAGATCATTCAACAGAGTGAAACCTTTGAATCAAGTAGAAATTTTATATAATTGTTTCTATATAAACTAAATATAATTTATTATTGAATTTAATTATGTGGTAAAGATTAAGGCATGGAGCACTTGAGAATTAATGACTAGTGTGAAATTTTGATGACCCAAGTAGAGTTTTGGCCCATTAACCCTAATTATTAATTCCCAGAAAAAAGCTGTGCCAAAGTTGTATGGCTATGATGAGATCAAAAGCTTAAAAATAAACCAAGATCTCATTTTATTTTATAAGTGGTACAGTTTCTTACGACAGTTGAGATGGCTGCTTAGAGACCATTCCTAGAAAATTAGTATGTTGTGTATTTATTAGGTGTGATGAAAACTATATCTCAATATTTCATTTAGCTTGCAACTTCCAATGAGAATCATTATCAATATTTAAATATTAGGTCTGTAAGTATTTCTTATTTGCCTGAAAACTGCTCCTTAATAAAAAATGAAAGCCTGCCTTTAACTACAAATTGAAATTTAACTATCTCAATCTGTCATTTCTTAAGCACTACCTATTAATACTGATCATGAAATTCCAAGACTGTTGAGCTACATCCTTGGGAACCAGAAGATGTGCTTTCCAAATTGTAAATATGTAAATAAATGAAAACAAAGCAAAGTATACACCATAGGAAATGGAAAGTTTCCCAGTGGGCTGTCAGGAGGAAGCTAGCTTGAGGATTAAAATTCACAAACGGAAAACAGGGATCCAGCTTCAGAGACCGGATGTTGCCCACCGCTCTGGTGCTCGTCGGTCAGTCAGAGGGTCGGAAGAGGAACAGTAATAAGGGGCACAGTGGCCCCTTGGTACATACCTGCTGCATTGACATCTGAATCAGCTTTCTAGCATGCACTTCCTGTCCTTGTCCCATTGAGATAGTCCTACATTCTGTAACACAGGAGAAGGTTAATCATGATAAGACAGAATTTTTATAACAGGATTGGGAGGAAAAATTAATTTTGAAATGGTCTCTGCTGTCACTTCTGAGAATGAGCCTTTGCTGTTTAAATATGCCTGGCCCCTGGCGTGTTAATCAGAAAAAGTGAATAGAGCAGGGGACAAGAGACAGCAGTTGGAAAGGATGGGGCAGGGAGAACTAGCAAGACACAGGAAGGCAGAGAGAGAGGTAGAGGTAGAGGAAGAGACAGAGACACAGACAGAGACAGAGACACAGACACACAGACACAGACACAGACACAGACACAGACACAGACACAGACACAGACAGATGGATAGAGAGCTCAAGCAACAGAATTGAGGATCCAGAAATAAACTGTCACATAATATGGTCAATAGGGTTTCAGCAAGGGTCCCAAAACCATTTAGTGTGGAAAAGGACAGGATTTTCAACAAATGAAGTTTGACCTTTACATCACACAACATACAAAAATTAAAGCAAAATGAACCAGAGATATAATTGTCAACACTGAAACTATAAAACTCTCAGAAGAAAATATAAGGGTAAATCTTTGTGACCTTAGAGTAGTGATGGTTTTTGTGGATATAATATCCTAAACATAAGCAACAAAAGAGAAAATAGGATTATAAGTTGAACTTCATCAAACTTTTGTGCTTCCGTGAATACCATCAAAGGATAACCTACAAAATGGAAGAAAATACTTACAAATTAAACTTCTGATAAGAGTCTTGTGTCCATTATCTATAAAAGATTATTTCAATTCAACAACCAAGAGTCAATAGCCCGATTTAAAAATGAGCTAAGGATCTGAATCAATAACTCTCCAAAGACGATAAAGAAATAACCATTAAGCACGTAAGAAGACACTCAATACCATTAGTCATTAGAGAAATGTAAATCAAAACTACAATGAAATGCTATTTTACTGCCACTACGATGGCTACCAACTTTTTAAAAGGGGAAATAGCAAGCATTAGCAAGGACACCGGAAATGTAATCTTCCCACATTGCTGGTGGTAATGTAAAGTGGTGAAGCTGCTTTAGCTGCGAATGTAGTGTGAGGGTTCACCCTGAATGTGACTCCTGCCCTGTGGCAGGCTCGCTTTGGAGAAGAAATCCCCTGTAGTATCTCGGAATAGCACAATCAGGACCCACTTTAAGAAGGGTTCTGTTGTTTGAAGCTGAGCTACTCTGGGAAACAGAATAGAATAACCACACTTCAGAGTCCCTGGGGTCACCAGACCACAGTGACTGGGCAGAAGACCGCCACAGAGACAGCCGTGGAGAGGGGAATAGCCAGCTAGTGGCGGCCATCCTGAGAATTTGAAGTAGTGAGGCTGCTGCTCAGGCTGTGGAGGACACAGTGATTGGCTACACCGCCCTTGGTGGTGGAACCAGGCCCTCTGACTGGGCTGCTGAGGGGCCTGGGTCTGACGGTGCCAGCATCAAGCCCAGCGCCCTGCTTGGCTCTTCTCCCTGCTGCCTGCAGCGCACAGCTCAGTGATTCTTTGTTTCTGCCACCCGTCAACAACGCTCAGGGATGTTTGCCGCGCGCCCCTCGGCACAGGCCGCGCCCCTCGGCACTGGCAGGGGCCTGTGAGGCAGGTGGGACACCTCACAAGCCCTCAGGCTGCAAAGCTAGTTGAGTACAACATTGGCTCAGGCTCACAGAAGGGCTGGAGCAGGTGCTAAAAGCCTCTGGAGTGAATACAGCCCCGAGGCAGACACGCGAATGATCCCCAATGATCCCTTCCCCGAAGGAAGGGTAGCACACGGCATCTATTCATAAGTGGGTTTGGAAACAGCAGGCCCCAGGGGCGACTCACCATCCTCCCCCACATCTAGTGGATTCCAGTACCGTAGGTTCTGAAAGGACCTCTCCCCACCGAAATGTGTCAATAGGCAATGCTCTGCACCCGACCTTTTCTTCACTAGTTTTTTCTTTTTCTTGTTTGTTATTGTTTTGTGTTACTTTTACCTAATTCTATTAACTCTTTTTATTCTTTGAGTTTTTATTGCATGTTTTTCTTTTTTCTCCTTTCTTTTTCAATTTTACTTCTTCCCCTTTTCCCATTCTCCATGCATCTATTTATTATTACTACTACTTTATTGCTATTACTTTAACTTATAGTTTTAGCTTTTTCAGTTTACTTGATATTATTATTGCTTTTTTCTATTGTTAATGGCGGTATACTTCCTGCTCTTCACTGGTTTTTACTGTACGTCAATATCTGGTCTGTCTTTGTGTTATCATAGCTGCTGTGGTCCGTCTTCTCCTGAGCGCAGTGGAGGACACATCCTCAAAAAGTCTGGACACTAACAAGACTTCCACATAAAAAGGAAAGAAACATCCACTCCAAGACACGCATAAATCTCAATTTAGAAAAACAAGAAGTGTGAAAAAACAAGGTACTCTGACTCCTCCAAGTGTTAATAACTTGTTTGTAAATAAAAACAAAGACATCAAAGTGGAGGAAATGGCAGACAAAGAATTCAAAACACTGGTTTTTAAAAATGATGAATGACTTCAAAGAAGAGACAGATAAATGACTGAATGAATTAAGGAAGACAATGAAGAAAACAAAGGCTGAGAGAGAGAGAGAGAGAGAGACAGAGAGAGAGGTTTTCTGAAGAAGAGTCAAACAGAAATCTTGGGAATTAAAAGTGCAGTAAGTCAAATCAAAAGCTCAGTGGAAAGCTTCACCAATAGACAGGATTAGGCAGAAGGCAGATTTTGAGGGTTTGAAGTTATGGTTGAGGAATTATTCTAAGCAAATACTTATAATGGAAAGAAATTATGAACGAAACATCTGAGGACACTGGGACATGGTTAAAGACTAAACTTAGGACTTTTTGGTATAGAAGAAGGTGCCAAGTTTCCGATTAATAGCATAGAAATCTATTAGTAAAGTTATAACAGAAAACTTCCCAAATCTTGGAAAAGATACAGACCCATCTAGGTACAGAAAGCATTTAGAACCACCAGCAAACACCTCTCCATGTCGTATTAAAGTTAAAATGTTGAGAGGACAGAACAAGGGAGGAATATTTGAAGCTGTAAGGGAGAAATGCTACGTCACTTATAGAGGCAAATCCATCTGAGCAACTTCAAAATTTTGGCAAAAACCCTAAAGGCCAGGTGTGGAGGACTTCCTCAAGCTGTGTTATGTAAATTCCTCCAAACTTAGAGGCTGCCTGTCACCAGAACCCGGGACCCTTTCCACATCTCTCTCTCTGCATATTGTGGAGGCACAGTAAGGCACTACCGTGCCTCTTAACCGGCCCAGCTCACAGTAGTCGCACACTTCCCGCCACTCACAGTCACTCAAGCCGGAGCCCCTCCCTCTTCATGAATTAATAAAACCCAGGTTCAGCCTCAGTGGTGGTCTTCCTTCTGGTTAGCCATTCTGCTGACTGGACTTAGGACCCTCTTGGCTCCCCACGACTACAGACATGTGTTTGTCTCTTTAATCTCATCATGGGTTGCTCTGGAAGTGGTAGACTGGAACTACTTACTGGAATTCCAATAACTTTTCCCTGGGATTGCAAATATAAACTCCTCCAGACTGTGGGATGAGACTAGAGCTGGCTCTCTATAGCCAGGAGGGAATGAAATGATGTAATTCAAGCCCTGAATAAAAGAAAATAATTGCCAACCTATATTACTGTATCTAGCAAATATAACCTTCAAATTTGAACAAGAAATAAAGAACTTATTAGATAAGCATAAACTAAAAAAATTCATGGCCACTAAGCCAGCATTGGAGAGGACACTTAAAGGAGCTGTATACCCAGAACTAGCAGAATAGATAAACCAATTACAATCAGGAAAGAATCAAACAGTAGAAAAACAAAATGATAAGAACTGGTACACATGTTTTTATAATAACTCAATATAAATGGTATTAATTTTCCAATTAAAATCCATGGCAGATCTGATTTAAAAAACAAGACTTAACTCTTTGCTGTCTGCAAGAAACACATCTTACTAGGAAAGAAATAAATAGTGAAAGTATTAAAGTGAAAGTATGGGAAAAAATATTCTATGCTAATGGAACTTGAAACCCAGTGGGAGTAGCTATACTCATATCTGACAAAGCAGTTAAAATTAGATGGCACAAAGAAAACCACTGACTATTGGTAGAGGAAACAATCCACCAAAAAGATATAACAATTGTAAATATATTATGCACCTAACATTGGTTCACTCAATTTTACCCTCCCCCAAAACACCAACCAACAAACAAAAACTACTCAATAGAGGGGCATATGGATCCCAGTATAATAGTGAGGACTTTGATAATCCACCCTCATCAACAGACAGATTATCCAGACAAAAAAATCAGCAAAGAAATATGAGAGTTATATACCGTAGATAAAATGGACTTAACAGATGTCTACAGAACACTCTATTTAACAACTACAGAATATATATTCTCTTAAGCAGCTCATGTTCTCAAAAGCAAGTCATATTTTAGGTCATACACAAATTTAGAAAGCAACAACAAATGCAAAAACATCAAAATAATTTTTGTTTCTCACCATGTTATAATGGAATGAAGCTAGAAATCAACAGCAAGACAAACATCAGAAACTGCAAACATATGGGGACTGAACAATTAATTCACTTTTGGATGATCAGTGGGTCATTGAAGAAATGAGAGAGGAAATATAAAAATTCCTAAAAACAAGTGAGAATACCAGAATCTCTGGGGTATAGCAAAGGCAGTTCTAAGACGGAAGTTTACAGCTATGAGTGCCTGCATGGAAACGCCACAGTAGAGACATCTCAAATAAACAACCTGATGATGCACCTTGAGGTCTTAGAAAAACACGGACAATCCAAAACTAAACCCAAACTCGACAGAAGGAAAAAACAATAAATATCCTAGCTGCAGTTAGAGACTAAAAGGAAAATGAGCAATCAATGCAACAAAGAGTTGGTTCTTGGAAAAGATAAATGAAATTAGTAAACTATTAGCCAAATAAACCAAAAGAGAGAGAAGACTCAGTACAGTTAGAGATGAAAAGAGGGGTGTTATAACACATGTCATTAAACTCCAGGGGATTATTAGGAAGTATTTGGAAAACTTGTATTCTAATAAATTGGAGACTCTAGCAGAAAAGGATAAATTTCTAGACATACATGACATGTATAGCTTACTTCCAGTGTCTCTCACTGAAGTGGGCTGGTATAATTCCTAGCCCACACTCTTATCTTCATTTGTATTTTGACTTAATTTATAGAGTTTTGAACATACCTAAGTTTAAAAACCTTATCCAGTCACATAACCTATATTGTTCTAGTTTTGGACTTTGGTATTATTGGGGAAATCTTAACCACTCAACATTACATCATTAATTCAATATATTCTTTTTTTCTGTTATAGCATAATCTCAAGCACTTAATATCCTAATCAATCCAGAAGTTATTTTGGAGTTCAATATGAAGTAAAGGTATTACATTTTTCTAACACTAACCTGCTATCTCCACACTGTTCACTGGCTAATCTCTTATCTCTCTACAGATTTGAAATATAAGTCTTATTATAAACTATTATATATATATATATATATATATCAGTTTACCAAATTAGGCCTTTTATTTTGCTCAATTGATTTGTTTTTCTATGAAGCCAGTAACACACTAATGAAACTGCCCTTTGATAAAGTTTTTAAAAATTTGGTAGTACTGGGTCCTCATTATTCTTTTTTCAAGATTCATTGACTATTTTTGTTCATGTAATAGTTCTAGATGATCTAAGATCTCCCCACTATCCAATTAGGAGGGGAAAAATGCTGTTTGAACTTCAGTTAGACTTGCATTCAATTTATAGATTAATCTAGAGAATACTGACATCTTTACAATATTGAACCTTTATATCAAGAATGTGGGATACCTCTCCATTTATTTTAGCTAACTTTTATGTCAGAAAATTTTATAGTTTTCTTCAAATGGGTATTTAAAAATTATTTCTGCTTCATTTTTATTGCTATAGTTAATGGGATTTTTACATTTTTATCTTACAAGAAGGTACCATTGATTTTTTATATATTTATTTTTGTGACCAGTCACCTTATTGAACTATCCTATTAAGTCGAATAGTTTTTCAGCTGATTTATGTGTGTTTTTTAGTTAGACAATTATACTGTCTGAGAGTAATGATGATTTTTGTTCCTCCTTTCCAATAGTTATATCTTTTATTTATTATTCTTACAATACACTAACTGTATCTTGTACAATGATGCTAAATAACAGTAGCAGTAGCAGACACCTTTATCTTACACCCGACACTAATGGGTACATCTATCTCTAGCCATTCACCAACAAATCATGTTGTGATTTGCCGACATATTCTTTTGTTCCTACTTTTTAAAAGTCAAATCTAAATGTTGAATTTTTATAAAATGCTTTTTAAGCATCTATCAAATATGATACGACAACTTAAGGAAAAGTCTTTTACTTAACATTGAGGAATTTTTTTGTTTCTGTTTTTCTTTGCTTTGTGATGCTGGGGCTGGGACTCAGGGCCTCTGGTTTGCTAGGCAAGTGCTCTGCCACTGAGTTCCATCCTAATCCTGAGGAGATGTCTTACTACTGCATCTTTCTGACATTCACCTGTGGATTTTTACCTCATCAAAACACATTATTTGTGTGTTTAACTTAAATGTCCAGTTGAAATTTTTTTACTCATGTTTTAGTGAAGATTTTATTGCCAGGTGATGTTTATGACTATAATCCCAGCACTTGGGAGGCTGAGGCAGGAGAATTGCTGCAAGTTCAAGGTCAGCCTGGGTTACAAAGTAAGTTCAAGGCCAGCCTGAACTACACAGCAAAACCCTGTCTCAAAAAGAACCCCTAACCCAAATAAAAGACTTTGTATTTCTGTTGCTCAGTAGATTCAATCTGCCTTTTTTTCTTTTATGTAATTACTATCTTGGTCAGTTCTTGCTTACCACGATAATTAATGCTAATAAAGAAGAAAACATATCCTATTTTTCTATATTCTAGAACAGAACACACATGTAAAAGTCTTTGGAAGTTTTTAAGGGACTCATCCCAAAGTCACCCCACACCCAGAAAGCTTTGCTAAAGTAATATTTTTAAACAAAGATTAAAACTGCTTAATTTTCCTCACTTTCGTTACTGGTCTAGTCTGGGTTTTCTACTGTTTCTGAGAAAATTTTAAATCTGTATTTTTCTAGACTTGTCAACCCGATGAGATCTTCTCAGTTCCATTACTACAGTTCCATTCTCTTGCTATTTAAAACATTTCCTCTGTTGTGCTCATTTCTCCCCGCCAATTTGTCTACTTGGGGGTTTCTGTTTATTTGTGGGTCATCTGTCATTCGTTTTTGGACTCCTTCCCTGAGACCCACTCCTTCCTCACCCGGCTCCTCACAGGGCTCGTGCTGGAGCCGCCTGCCTCCTCCTCTCTCCGGGTACCCGGGACCTGGAGAACTTTGCCACTCCAAGCTTCTCACCACAGAGCCTGGCCGGCACTAGACAACACCCATAACCACAAGTTTTCCTTCTCTTTTCCTACAGAAATGTATTTGATTCTGTCGCCTCAACTTCCTGTCAGGTCTCTGGTTAAATTAGCTAGCAAAATCAGTGAGAGGAAACAAAAGATCAAAGCCACTGAGACCAATGCCGTGGGGTTCAGAAGCCCAGAGACAAGTCCTGGATCACATGTGTCACCAACTTGCTCTGGGGCCTCCTTTCCGTGCCTTGGTTTCCCCAGCTGCTAAGGCAGTTGGGTCTCCAGATTTTTAGTCTCATTCACCTTGAGTGTTCTACCGTTTTCCAGATTAAATATTACTAGTTGATACTACATTCATATGCTAATTGGTCCACATAACAGTTTAATTTTCACAGCTATCCTTGAGACTTTTAAGCCAAAGCAGCAGACAGCAGATCTTCTGTTGCTGCTTAATATGATATGGCAACAGAGTTGTTTATAAAATTCACTGGGTCCTTCAGTACAAAAATTCAGTCCACTCTGTTTCACTCTCCTAATGAAGTTACCAAAAGAAGCTTGCACTATTGCCAGAAAAACTAAAGTAGTAGCAAGAAACAGAAATCACCAAATTGCTAAGCAAAGCAGAATAATAATACAGAAGGTGACTTCTGTATGTGTTTGCTGTCAGGGTTATGATTTCTTCCAAAGAAGATCCTGACTTCTTAATTCTGTTCTTAAACCATTGTCTGAAGACAACAGCATTATTTTAAGGTGACACAGTAATACAGTTACGAACGCATTTAGGTTTTTATGCTTCACCTTGTATATTGCGTCAAAGGGCTCTTTGTCAGACTTACAAAGGATTCCAACTTACCAACATTACCCTGGAACAGAACTCATGAAAGAGTTCTGTATTTGAAACTGTATTTGAAATCAGAACCAATGAAATGCCCCCTTCTTCTAAGTGCTGTACCCTTTCTAAGAAATGACCCCATCCCAGTTCTACATGGTTTCTGCTATGAATTTACATCTGTGGTAACATTTCATTGATTGGTCCAGAAAGGAACATGTGACCAAAGCTAAGCCAATAAGTGCCTTCCCTGGATACCTGGACTTGGAGCCCTCCGGTGTTAGAGGGTGGGTGTTCTCCGAGCATGCTGATTGTGAAGCCAGCCAGCCACCAGGGCTGAGTTCTGCACCGTGGAAAAGAATGATTTGTGGCAATAAAGAAAAAAGGCAGAGAGAAATGGAACACAGAAGCAGCTGTGTGCAGACTACAAGGCTACAAACAGACACCAGAGTGAAAAAAGCTAAACATGGTTACTGAGCCATTGCCAGTAGAATACGGAGCCTGTGTGCATTTGGCACCGTGTGAAAGTGCACAGAACATAGAAGAGTGTGCTACTGCGGAACAGACCGAGGTCAGGGTGAGGAAAGCTTGTGTGACATGTTCTAAGAATGACAGCAGAACGTGTTCCCACAAGCTAAAGACAGAATGCGGAAGGACAGGCGGTAACCACCTGGGCACGTCTCAGTCGATTGTGTATCCTGGATACCTTAACTACATAAGGAACTCAGTGTAAGTTTTATTTTATATCACAGTTTTAGTAACTCATAATCAACCACTTTTATAATCTTTATAAATACCTGGATGAATGAATAATGAATGAACTCTGTGAGTACAGTTACAGAGAGCAGAGCCCAGAAGATCTGGGAGGATAATGCCAACAGCCTCTGCACGTCCCAGGTAAGCGGTCTCCCTTACAGGGTAACTCGGGCCCATCAAGATGAGCTGTACCTTTCTGCCCCGCGGTTCCACTGCCTCAGGCACTGCTGCCACTGCTTCTGGGTCAGCAACTCCTTGCCCTGCTTCCTTTCTCTAGGATAATTTTCCACCTGTCACCTACCTGGTGATTTTAAAAACTTTAAATCCTTTAACTGTATTTTTCAAAATACCGATATTACGATCCTGTCCCAGGCAATCTGAGTAGCTATGAATTCTATGACCAGCCACAGCTGAGAAGCCCTGGAGCCACAGCTGAGAAGCCCTGGAGCCACAGCTGAGAAACCCTGGAGCCACAGCTGAGAAACCCTGGAGCCACAGCTGAGAAACCCTGGAGCCACAGCTGAGAAACTCATCACAGCACTTCTCACATTGTCTTCAAGCAGGTATTTGCATGTTGGTCTTTCCTAGCTGCGCAGTATTCACCCTTGTGTGTCTCTAACCTAGCAGGTGGCCTGTACTAGCTCATTACTGAGTGAAGATATGAATGAATCCCTAGTTACAATGGGTTACATCAGCAGCTATAGTTTTTCAACTAGTGACAAATATGTTTTGAGATGATTTTACATAGGCAGCACAGAATTTTGTTTCTTGCTAATCTGCTATCCATACAGTATATCCATGTGGTATCTGCTTACAATATAAAAAAGAAAAATAAAACACTGTAGCCTACAGGTAAGTATGTTCCTCTCAGCTCAAATATACCTGTATTGCATCCTTACTTTAAGAGGCTTGAAGGGATAAGAGCAGCATAGTATTTTTTCTAAGTTTTACAGCCATCCTTAAAAACTCAGTCCTAATGTTATGAAAGGCAAACTTTAGAGCAAAAATGTGAGAGTTTGGTTACGTTCCCCAGGTTGCTAATCATACCTAGCTTCAGCTTCTTGGCCAGTGCGTCGATCTGAATAGTAGGATCCGATCCCATGGACAGGAAACAAATCAGAGGTGTTCGTGTATCACTCTCCTCCCAAGTTTTCTCCAGATTCAAGATAACTGGCTCTGTGTATTTTTCCTCCAAAGAATCCGCGATATACTTTCTCGCCTGAAAAACAGTACGATCTGGACACCAAGACCTAGAAAAAGAGAGCACATCAGAGGAAATAAACTCACCATGTTTATTTTTATTCCATCTAATTCTGAGCATACACCGAACATGTATTTCATTAGCAAAAGGGCAACCAGGTTATTCTCCCATGAGCAGGTCTGTGGGAGAGGGATGGCAAGGTTTCCTACTCCTGCATGGGCGCAAATTTAATCAAGAGGTTTTGGTGCCAGGCACTGGCAAGGAGTAGGGCAGAGCAGTAACGGCACAGTGTTCCCCGCCATCTCTGTCAGACACTGGGGACCAACCTGCCTGCCACACTGAAGCTGCACAGACTTCAAAAGTTAAGTTGCCCAGCAAGTGTTTATGTCACACCATTTGTGCCCCACACAGCACGGTAGTTTGTGTCTGAAGGCACTGAGTGTTGTAGAGGACCACCGGACGGCTCTCCTCAAAAGAAGAGCATCTGGCCCCACTTCCGGAAGCAGCCTGATATGTACAGAGCTGGCTAGGATAGTTCTTTATCCCCTCAACTGGCTTTGAGCAATGCACATGGGTCTAGCCGAGGTACTAAAGCAACGGGACGGGTCACCGAGGTCCTGTCTACCACTCCCAGGTCCTATGCAGGCTGAGACTGAGGCGAGAGGAAGAATCTTCCACGTCTCAGGGCATGAAGATTACACATCCAAGCCAAAGTACAACCCCTAAACACAGACACTTACCCAACCTGTGATGTGCAGGTTTCTCTCTGCATCTCTCCTCTCTCCATATTGCAGAGGCCCTGTTGGGCCTCCTACCTAGTCCAGCTCACATACTTCCCACCTTTCTCTCAGTCACTCACCCCTGAGCCGCTCCTTTCTGTGAATTCTCAGTCACTCACCCCTGAGCTGCTCCTCTCTGTGAATTCTCAGTCACTCACCCCTGAGCCGCTCCTCTCTGTGAATTAACAAAACCCGGCCTCGGTCCTGGGTCGAGGCCTTTGTTCTGATTAGCGATTGCTCTAGCTGGACTTAGGGCCCCCTGGGCTCCCCACAACTACAGAACTGCCTGAGTGCCTTTATTCGTGCCATGGATTGCACTGGAAGTAGGTTGGAATTAATTTATTGGAATTTCAATAACGCCTCCATGGGATTACAAATACAAACTCCCAGACCTTGAGGAGTCCCAGAAGTGCTTTCTAAAAGTGTCACTCAACGCTTGATACATCTCAGATAAGCTCTACAGATTCTCAATTGCTAGTAGACTACACTACTTCTTTAACAGAGCTCCAATTTTAAAATGACAAAGACACATTTGTTCCCGCCAAAGCAGTAGCGCTCTCCCACTTTGCAGAACATGAAATTACTGTTGTTGCTGTTCAGGTCACTCCCAAATAGAACAAATCCTTCTCAGTGGAAGATCAGGTATATAATACTAGGAAAGACAAAAACCACCCCCAAGTAACCCTACAGCTTTTATTCTCCTGGGTCTCTCATCTAACTCCACCATTCCACCACCTTACCCATTGATCAAGCATGCATGTACACACACACACACACACACACACACACACACACAGGCTGATTTTTCTGATTCAGAAGACCTCTGAGGCTTTGAACTGAGGAAATGTGAAAAGTGAGATGGGAGGGGAATATTCTCCCTCAACATCCATTTCAAACTTTTCCTTTTAGTAACCGAAATGGTATTCATATATTTTAGTGTAATATTCTTGGTTTTCTCTCTCAAATGAAATTGAATCTTAAATTATAAATTAATTGCTTTGTGAATTCTACTTTCTAAAGAAGCAAATTCAACCAAGTGATTCACCCAACAGTGAATGAATAAAGTGAATAATAAAAGCTGGGTTTTTTCTTTTTGCTAGAAGCACTGTCATTAATATGTTGTAAAAATACATAATTCTAGACCTCCCTTCCTAAAACCACAGCTTGGAAGCACACACATCTCTTATAAAATCGCAGTTATATGGGGACACAGTGAAATTAACTCACCCTGTAATGTAATGATATGTCAAGTGATGCTCCCGGGTCTGATAAAACCTATTCTCACCTGATAAGTAAAAGCTTGCGGCAAGTATCCAGCGAATCGTTATATCCATCAGGGATAACTTCCTCCTCTGGAGCATCTTTATCAAACCAGCTCTTCCACCCCTTTTCATTGCGTGATATCTGTGAGGAACAAACCAATCAGCGAGTCCCACAGGACTGGAATGTACTGGACATTCTGAACGAACTTAGAGGGTTCTTATTCTACAGGTGCATACTTTTCAACGAAACAACACACATTACAGCTTTCTTCAGAATGAATGACTTGACTATTGTAGATACAGTAACAACTGTTCCAAAGGTTTTCTGCTATGATGCACTGAAGCTAGGATCATGCATCAATCACACAAAATGCGTGGACAGGAAGAAATACAGGTAAAGTCTCCTCACCTTGGGGATGCTAATATCTGGGGCTGGATAATTCTTTGTGATGGGTGGCGTCATGGACCTCATAGGATATTTAGCAGCATCTCAGGACTCTAATCTACTAGATGCCAACAGCATCCCTCCCCCAAGTCACAATCACTAAAAATGCCTGCGGACCTTGCCAAATGTTCCTCACCCAGGTGGCACAAAATTAGCATCAGTGGAAAGCCACTGACACTAGCCATTCTGAGAACAGAACTTCTGAATGTTGATCTTTACTTAAAAACAGAAACAGATAACAAAATCAAAACGTTTATTTTCCTAGAAATTCCCCCGGACCCCTTGTGAGACCTTAAATCTAAGAATGGCAAAAGTCCCTCCAAGAGCTGGTCTCAAATATCTACTCTTTTAGGAGCGTGGAGAGGAGCTCTGGTTTTCAGAAGTACTCAAAGGTGCCCCCTGCAGGCTGAGTGCTGTCACTACAAATCACAGAAATTCTAAGCATCTTCTCTGTGACACTCAGGCTGGATTCTTCAGAACGTGCTTGTGAACACTTTTTAAAAACCCATGGTAGCGTTCCAGGTAAACAGGGAAAGGCCACGTCGCAGCCCTATGGACAAACTTTCACTTCTATTACTCCCACTTCTCACTGAGGCAGAGGGAGGTTGAAAATGGCCCCAAGTCACACGCTGTGTGACCAGTTCATCGGATAGGAAGGACACAGACAGTGCAGATGTAACAAAAGAGTTACTCTGGGATTCTGTTGCTTTAGCTTTGTCTCCAGGGCACTAGGAGATAGAAGAGGATTTCTGAAATATTTCACAAGTGCTGTCTTTCTCCTGAAGACTCAGAGGCTCTTCCTGGGTGGATGCCCTCAAATAATCTGCCTGGGTGCTGTTTGGAAGGCCTGGGTGGGGCCCACCTGCTCCTCCTGCCCTCGTGACCATCTACTACCACCACTGTGCCCCCTGCAGGTAACACAGAGGCCCTGCAGGGAGAGGTACGACAAGAAATCAGATGACCATTCTCAGCCTACTAACCTTCCACCTGCTAATTTGACTCAAAAACAAGAATGCTTTGGAGAGTCAGCAGGCTGCACCCACAACAGGCGATAATCCCCAGCCCCTTGCTCTCCATCTCCTCCACCTACTCCTTTGCCCAGCCCTCACCTGTGGGCAGGAAACATTTCCAGGAGTTCAACAGCTTGGCCTGGGATGCCATGGCAGAGAAGCTGCAGCTTAAGGTTATTTTTGCTTTTGTTCTTGAAAGCCACTCAGCTTGGGGCTTGACTTTCTACTCTCTCCCTCCCCTCTTGCATACAGGCCAGCCAGCCAATGACTGTGGGATAGCAGGTCGCTACTCAGTTCTGCAGGGTTCCTGGGACTGGCCTCTTCCCTAGCTTCTGGGATACTAGGGTTGTTAAAGTAGGAGGGGAGAAGTAATTCATGACAGTACGGGAAGAGCATGAGGTCAACCCACAGCTGGGCCACGTACTGGCTGTGTGACTGGGTAAAAACAGAACCTCTCTGAAGTTCAGTCTTTCTCATCGATAGAGCAGTCAGTGATACGCCTCTTCGGGGGTGGAATGAAGTGCCTACTCCACAGAGAGCGGTGACAGCTACCAGATTCCACACCACGGGGTCCACTGCGAGGCAGACACGGTGGTCTCCCAACAGAGCCCACCAGCAGAGGGCACTGGCTCTAAGTGATTTTCCTCCCTCGACCCAGATCATTTTCACCCAAGGTTTGTCTGGACTCAGGAGGCTCCTCTGGGGCTCTACATGAAGCAAGGTTTAGTGTCCACCTCCACCCTTCATGCAGTCCAGGGACTTCATCTAGTTCGCTCTGACCCCACTGTGGCTGAACAGAAGGAGTCTGTACAAAAGGTTCAAAATACGACCGAAGAGTCACAGCTAGTGTGGGTCCCCGGGCAGGGATCAGAGCTCGTAGCATGTGGCCCTGCCAGCCTGTCACCTAGTGTGCCAACCACCAGCGACCACACAAAAGGATGATTATCAGCACTGGCCACCGGGAAGCCACGGGTGCGTCAGCACCCAGGAGTTATGACCAAGAGACCCGAGGGAAAAACAGCTAGCCTGTGAGCGGCAAAATTGCTTTCCACTGATGGCTGACTCGGTAACAAATTTGCAATGACCAATTTACATCTTGAAATATGAAAGAACTCCAATAAGTAATCAGTACCCAATTCACCTCTTTCAGCGTTTTATATGCTCACTGCTAAAATGACTGATGTGTTTGAAGAGGGACTTCCATCTCATTTGTCCCCAACTCACATGTGCACAGATTACTTAACTGGAGACAGAAGTAAAAAATTAAGAAGATCATTATGCTACAGTGAAAAGGCCCATTCACTGTGTCAGCTTCTGATCACAACTCCAGCAGGCACAGAAAAACATCCCACGCCCACCACAGAGGAGGGAAGAAATTCCCTGTAGGGAAAAGGTTACCTCTGAGGCCCATCCGTCCCACTGTCCCTAGACTGCCACAGCGCCTTAAACTGCCACACTTTGTCTAGACGTCCTTGTGAGGGAGGAGTCTCTGCCAGGAGGCTACAGTTAAAATGTTCTGCTAGGGTGAGTTTGGCTTTGCAGAGCCGTGCTGCTAACCAGCAGCACCCTTGTTACCTGGTTCATAATTTCTGCAAACTGCGGAAGTTTACTCAGCTCCACGAGGTTCAGCCAGGTCATGTCGAGGATCCAGCGGAAGGGTTTGGGCGGGCAGGCCTTCAGGTCCAGGGCCGCACCCCCTGGGGAGAATCACCATCACACGGTGTGAGGCCAGCCTGTACTTCCTTTTCGGACCCGTATTTTCCAAATAATAAAAGTGAGGGAAACGTATTACATAAAGCATGGGAAAATTGGGAAATAGTCATGTTACAGAAAGGGCGGTGATCGTCTTCAGGTACATTTCCTTCAGGCCTCAGTGTTTTACTTACTGATTTGCACCGTCTTATAAAATACGACAGCAACTTTTTGTCATTTTTCCCTGCAAAGAATTTTTCTCAGGTGGTTGTGGTTATTTAGGGGAAAAAAATTTTTTTAGCAACCTGAAATTTACAAATTTTGCTATCAATGAATAGGCTGATCTTTTCATGTGTCATTTTTGGTATTCAATACTAATTCTTACCAAATTAAATAAATGGACAGATAAACAGCACGCAGAAGGGAGAAAAGGCGAGCAAAGGAGAGGAATGGGGGAAGTGAAAAGGTAGGGAGGGATATCGCCCATCTTAGAGATTTTATGGGGTGACTGGTTTCCAAATCATTTATTCATTCACTTATTCTATAAATATTTACTGAGCACTGTGCATGCAAGATCCAGGCGCTGGGGAGGATACACAAGAAAAACCACGCACAGTGCCTGCTCTCGTGGAGCTGGCCCGCTAGTGGGGAATGTGTTTTTGACTTGGGTCATATTTTGAAGCAAATTACAAGTCAAATGAACATACCCAAGGTGGTCATATTCCAAGGAAACACATGATTATGTTTACGATGTCTTTAGTAACCTTGTATCATAACCCCAGCCCCGCTGCTGTTTAATTCAGATGTATGTAAAACAGTGATTCTAGGCTTTTTATGGTCCTCCTTAAGAACTCACCAAACTCTTCCACTTTACAAACATACCGCTGGACAATAAAAGGTGGGGCGGGGAGTATTTAGATCTCTGCTCCCCCATCTACCATCTTCCTTCAAAATGCTATGAGCTGAGGTACTTTTTCACGTAGACCCCTCTGCTCCAGTGGGAAGAACTTGAGGGTCAGCGGCTCTGGGCACCTTCCTCTCACTGCCCCGGCCCCCTGCAACCTGGTGCAAGAGACTGCAGGTGCAATCGCTGCCGACAGCCACCTGTCCTCTCCCTGGAGCCCCTCTCTGCCTCAGAGACCAGCTCACCCCTGTCCTTGCCGGCTGTTTCCAAAGCAATGTTTTCAAGCAACCTTATAAGATTTGGAGACACCAGGAGAAGAAAGCTAAACTGTCTCTGAGTGTGTTTTCAAACGCACTGTGTCCCCAGAACAACCCAGAACAATTACCAGCCATCCAGTTGCCCCAGATTCACTCACTAGCTGCCTACGCTTGGACAAGAAACACTGCCTATCTTGGTTCCCTCCCATAGCGAATGGGCAAACATCCACCAGGTTAGCTGCTGTGAGGATTAAATAATTTATGTAAAAATTTTAGTCTTGGCCCAGAGTAAGAACCATGTAATCATCTGCAGTTCTCTTTATGTAATTCATCCACTCCCCTCCCCCATCCTTTGGTCTCCCAAAGAAGACCCAGATCCAGTCCCTCCCCAAAGCACAAGACCCCCCACAGTGTCTAGTTATCCAAGGTCTATGATTAAAGACAGGTAATGTCTTTCTGACATCACCAGGCAGAGGAAATACATATCTCCATAGTTCTATAATGTAGGATTGTCCCTGGTATCCATTTCATTTTGCAAAGTATTCTGATATTCTAGGTGGCAGAGGAAAGTCAAAGGCACCTTACAAATAATGCAGAAAACAAGGGGTGATTGATACGTAAGGCCTGCGACTCTCAGGAAATCATACGTTACCGCTGTGAGAAGTGCCTGTTTAAGTATAGAGCTCACAAAAACAAAACAAAACAACCAATCTATCATCTAAGGGCCATATTTGTTAACTTTGTAAAAAGCACTGAAAGCTGAATCACACCATCTCTTAAGAATAAATCAAAATATAAGCTAGTTCAAAACTAAGCAGACTACACAATAAACTAGTTCTCTTAAAAACCAAACAAAACGCTCTTTTACTGCTGAGCTGATTACGCTTCTGTCCATCAACCTAGCGAACAATTCCAAATCAATCTCCCTAAAGCACTGCTCTGTTCACGCCACGTCCCCACTCATAACACATTCGATGGCTCCTGATTGCCAACTAAATTAAATCCAAACTCCTCTTGCTGGCTTTCTTGGCCCTGTACAATCTGGTTTTCCCTAGCTCTCCAGTTGTATGAAATGGGGTCACAAAGGTGACAAAATATCATAGATTGGTGACTTCAAAACCACAGAAATTCATTTTGCACAGGTCCGACAGCTGGGAAGTGCAAGATCAAGAAGACGGTGGCAGATTCAGTGCCTGGCAGTGGCCACCCACGGGTCACCGGTGGCCCCTTCTTGCTGTGTCCTCTTCCCAACGTGGAAGGACCCATGAGCTCCACATCCAGCTTCATTCCAACAAACCCGGGGCGTTTCCCAAAGCTTCATCAGACTCTGCTTGTGTGGGTTTTTCCCTGTGGTTCCATTTCAGTACGGAGTAATCTCATTTCAGCCTCCTCTTCCAGGGTTTAGCTCCAACGCCACTTTCTTGCTGAGGGCTGTGAAGCTAACTAGGGGATAGTGCGGTAAATTATACATACAGAGCAAACGCCATTAAGAAAAAGATGGGATCATATTCATCATACACCAGTTAACCTCGGTTCACGCTTTGCTAGCAGAGGTACACTTTCCAAGGAGCTTTGCTGGATTTTACCGCATAATCGCTCCCGCCTTTAAGACTAAGCACTTGGTTTCTTAGCTGTCTCAAAACACTCAGGTTCTTCTGTCTCAATCTGGGCTATTTTTAAAAACATCTTTATCCCCACTAAACAGGCTCTTATTTCTTTTAAAGCAATGGCTGGTTGATCATCAAGTCTCCAACACAGGGCATGCTCAATAAATACCCTCATCTTAAACAGGAAAGCAATACATACAGTAAAACTTAAAATGGGAAATCCAAAGTCATGATGCTGCTCCTGTGGAAGGAAAGTTTTTGTTTTGTTTTCTTTAAGAAATCTCATCACAGACCTTACTTTCTCTTTCTTTGGCAAGCTGGACTCAAGCATAAACAACAAGGAGCAAATCAAATATTTAACTAAAAAATCACAGGTTAACACAGACCAGAATCTGGTCTGAAACACTGATGGACATCAGAAAAAGAAATGCATGAGATGAATAAGACGTTTGTCAGGACACAGTTCCCCTAATGGATCACAGAAATGGGATCAGAGGACGTCAAAGACCATGTCAGAAGCAGTATCTTCCGCACATCCACATCTCAAACCCTGTACCTTTAATGAGAGCCTGAAACTCTCTGTGCTTAACTGTCCCTCGCTGAAGATCAATCTTCAAGGTCATGAGGAGTACAAAGAGGAATTTGTGGTTTTCGTACAGGCCCCTGACGGAGTAGGTAAAAACTTCGTATGTCAGGTACTCGATAATGTTGGTGATTCTCTTCTGAGGGAGTGGAGACTTTTCAGATCTGCAATACATTTTAAACATTCAAGAAGAAAAGAGAAAAAAAATCCCAATTTCTTCAAGAAATAGAAACAAGCCAGGCACGGTGGCACTTGTCTGTAATCCCAGCACCCAGGAGGCTGAGGCAGGAGGATGGCTGTGAGTTCGAGACCAGCCTGGGCTGATCTCAAGTGATCTCAAGGCCAGCCTGAACTGCACAGCGAGACCCTGTCTCAAAAAGATTGAGAAAGAAGAAGAAGAAAGAAAAGAAAAGAAACAGAAACAAACACCGTAAGTTTCGGCTTCAGAGCCCGGGGTGAAGGCAGGGTCCTACCTGGCCATGGACTGGTCGAACAGCTTCAGGAACTGCGCCAGGGACGTCTGGTACATGATGTTGACCAAGCCCATCTCCGTGACGAGGAAGTAGAGGACGCTCCCGCGGGTGGCTGCCGGCCGGAACTCCTCTTGGGCCGTGTTGATCTTGGTCTCCGTTTCTGCCGCCACGTGTAGCTTCTCACTCACCTCGGCTGCCGTCTGCTTGGTGGTTCGCAGGACACCAATGAGAGACTCGTCGTCCACTAAGGAACCTGGAAGCCAACGCAGAAAATGACAGACACGAGGCAGGGTCATCGTCACTTCCGAAATGGTGCTGTTAACTTTCCACTTGACCGCTCCACTGTCCACGGGGAACTGGAGGGCAGCATCTTAAGACACCAAAGAGCTTCTGGCCCACCTACCACCCCTGCCTAAATTCTTCTAAATATTCCTGCGGAAGTCTCTCTTCCACTCTGCCTGGCAAAGCACAAAAGACCCATTGGTTCTTCAAATGTCTGAAGACAATGACCACATCTGCAGTGGCATTAGCTGTTCCTGTGGGACACACTTTCTCCTCCATATCACCTTTGTGGCTCTCCCACAGTGTCCCCAGCTGAGCCTGGTGGTGACACCTATAATCTCTGGGAGACTGAGGTGGGAGGGTCACCAGCTTGAGCCCATTCCGGATAATTTAGTGGCTTAGCAAGACTATCTCCAAATTTCAAAAAAGGGCTAGTGACGTGGCTCAGTGCAAAGGCCCTGGGTTTAATCCTTAGTACAAAAAAACAAATGTCCCTAGCTTGTTCATCGCACTGGTCTTGGATGTGAACTGATGCAGATATCACACACGAAGCAGGAGACCTGGCTGTTGGGTGGGACCCTCTTCCTCCCACCGCCTGTCCTGTCACATCTCCAAGGCGAGTACCCCGGGGGACAGGAGGGGTTGTCTTCCCAGGAAGAGAGATCCTAATTTTGTTTTAGTTTTTTTCCTCACTTTTTTTTAAATAGGAAAAACACGCGTTCATGACAATAAATTCAATGTTTAAGGGTCAGCCAAGGGCAGGGTTACTCAGGAGCGTGCTCCGACCAGCATGGAAGACCGTCCTGGGTCAGCCTCACGGCACAGAGGTCTTGATCGGCAGGACCAACAAGCCTGAGCTCCCCTTGCTAACACTTAGAATGCCTGGCAGGAGTCTCTGGACCAAAAGACAGGCGACTTCACCAGCAAAAGCCGTGCCAGTCACATAGACAAAGACTTTTCCACAGGGCTAGTTTTTTTTTGGGGGGGGGTACCGGGGCACAGGGCTCGTTTTAAGGCTATAGTGCTGGGGGGTTAAGGGTGGGTTTGTTTGCCTGCTTTCCTCTCAACCCAGGCATTAAAGCAGCCTGGGAAGTAGCCATTATTCAACTGCTAATAAATGGTGGAATTTAGGCAGCCATAATTCACTTGCTACAGAACGACATGACATCTGTGGATCTGACTTTGTTTGGACAGAAGTTTCCTGTCCTGCTTCAAAAGAGCAGCCTTAAAGCAGGCTGTGCAGTGAGGGGAAGTCAAGTCACATCGAGATGAGCCAGGCCCTGGGTGGCCAAGCTCCTCTGACACAAATGATGCTTGTCACAGTCTGCTGTAGCAGCTGCATTTAAATGCCAGATGGGAAAAAAAAAAAAAAAAAAAAAGAAGGAACCAACCAAACTAGATAGAACGCATTAGCTTCCTTCAGCAAGCAAATTAGCTTATTATGCGTTACCTAGCACTGTTCGGAAGCCCTTATTTTTCTCAGGAGAGAGCAATTATATCAAGAAAACTGTTATTCTCAGAGACTCAGCTGCTAGTTGCTAATTCAAAATTCTAATTCTCTGCAGACTTTCCCTAGTGTGTACATAGAAATCCTCTTGCTTGCTTTTTCATTGATAACTTGACTCTTTCTTGACACCTGTAATCATGAGGGTACCAAGAGACTGTAAGAAATTCCTCATTCAGAATCTGTTATTTGATTACCTCTTAATAACACAATACCTTTTGTAGCACTTAATTTATAGAGGAGGTTATCTTCAAGTTCTTTCATCTTCCGCTTGTTAAAAGTAACATCTTCCAAAAGTTTAACCCTCTCAGACTCTAACTCCTGTCATTAAGAAACAAAAAGCCAACATTAGAACTATAATTACCAGTGATTATGCTGAATTTAACTTCCTAGAGTTTATTATCAGTTTAAAAGGTTTAATTCAAAGTGCCTTTCAAATGGTAAAAGAAATTACTATGATTATCAAAATCTATTCTATTGTAAAACCTATTCATATTCTTATTTTTCTGCATAATTTGAAAAAAACACTATTAAGATTCCTTGCCTGTAATCCTACTAGGGAGGCTGAGGCAGGAGGGTTGCCGTGAGTTCAAGGCCAATCTGAACTATATAGCAAGACCCTGTCTCAAAAAGACAAAAAAAAAAGAAAGAAAGAGAAAGAGAAAAAAGAAAATGTATTACGATTTCATGGCACAAACGCTGGATGGAATGAATGGAGAGCCCTGCTAAAATTTTACCCAATTACACCAAGCCTTCTTGCTACCTG
Organism: Dolichotis patagonum; assembly: GCA_004027295.1. NCBI lineage: Eukaryota > Metazoa > Chordata > Mammalia > Rodentia > Caviidae > Dolichotis > Dolichotis patagonum. The sequence continues at coordinate 32,170 of PVJX010003774.1, forward strand.
CATTCATTAATAAGAGTGTCCCCATTCTTTTGGCCCTGTTCCTATCCTGCCTTGGTGAGAAATACTATCTTGATCTTCAGTAGAAAGTGGTAGAATCAAGGAAGCATTAATGCCAAGAAACCACAGGGCACCACTAACCAAATGCGAGCTCTTGGCCTAGGGTCTGCCCAGTAAGACACTGGTGTGGCAATGACCAAGAGACATTCACTTTCCATTGTATTTATGCCTCCTACCAAAGGATTACATGGGGGCTTTGGGAAGTATTTTTCTCCAATATAAATAATGCTGTATTTAGAAACTATAGCTTAAAACTATTTCAAGTTTTTTAGACTAGTACAATGAACTCTCATTTATCTACATTCACTCAATTTCTTTTTTTTTTTTTTTTTTTTTTTTTTTTTTTTTTTTTTTTTTTTTTTTTTTTTTTTTTTTTTTTTTTGTCTTTTTGGGACAAGGTTTGCTATGCAGTTCAGACTAGAACTCACTTTGTAGCCCAGGCTGACCTTGAACTTCCAGCAATTCTCCTCCCTCAGCCTCCTGAGTGCTGGGATTATAGGAAAGAAGCATCACACCCAGCCACTGAATAACTTCTTGTCTTATCACTATCTTTAAAAATAATACTTGTTATTGTTAGGATTATTTTTGCTGAAGCATTTGCTGATGTCATGACACTTTATGCTTAAACACTGCAGCAAAAATTCTTAGAACCAGGACATTCTCTTGGATAACCATAACCTAACATTCAAATCCAGAAAACTGAACATTGGTACAATACTCTCACTAAATACACAGCCTAAATTCAGATGATCACAGTAACATTCTTTATAAAATCTTTTTTTCTAGTCTCATTTCCGAATCATCCACTGCACCTAGATTAAATTAGAAGGCATTTTAGGACTATTTATTTAAGAATATTTCTTGACAAACTGCTTCAGAAAATTCGCCCCTTTCAAAAGTCTTCCTAAACCAACTAATCAAAAGCCACAGCATAGCATTGACCCATACATAAGCTATGGCTTGTGTCATGGTCTATCTATCCAGTATTTTCCTCCAGAGTTTGTGTATATGGAGGGCAAGAATCTGTCCAATTTGTTTTTTATATGCTCAGCAGCACTTACTGATATGCACTGAGTTTGGCTGAATTCCTTTACTTTACATCCAAAGAAGCTAAGCCTCCAGAAATGTGAGCAACAGCCCACGACCACACACACAGGAACTGCTCACCGACCAAGCCTAATACCCCTCTCCTCCACTTCCAAGACTGAAGTGACTGCCACACTCACAGGAGGCAGTGTTTTTAGGGTGACGAAGACCATGTTTGTATCTGCAGGAGATGAGCTAATAAAGCACTGTCATTAAAACGATCGCCCCTGTGTGGCAGCACAGGAACACACAGACAAAACGAAATCAAGTTAGCTTCCTTTTCAGTGTGAATGGGAAACAGCCATGGCACCGTGGAGGTTTTTTACAGTGTGACCTAGAAAGTTTATCTTGGCGTCCTGGCGGGGTGGAAGTCCATCTGCCATTACAGGATGACACCCCACTTCTCTGTGGTCTCCATTTGGCCAGCTGTAAACACAGGGGTGCAACTTGGGGACAGTGAGGAGAGCACAGGTCAAGACGCTCGCCTTCTGCATATTAAGTGTGCATTTTGTGATCCCCACAAGACTGGTATGAACGTCCCAGTGCCTCTCGAAGAGGAAGCTATGATCTGAAAAGAGTGGGTACAGGGTGTTTTGGGGACCTTTACGCAGTGCAGCCTCATGGCGGAGCTGGACCAATATGAAATAACCTCAGAATACACCAGCACCATCAGTTAGACTGCAGAGGACCCACCCGCGTTTCTTCCCTTTCACTATTTTATGCCTCTTTGCTCCTATTATTTCTAATCTTGATCTTTCTTTGTATGTAGAATGCTAAAACTAATTAGAATGAACCAAATATAAACATTCTCGATTTTATGCAAATATATTTTACATACGCAAACATAATCACTTTATGCAAATATACTTTGTGCATAAAATTTAATGTTTCTGAGCACTACCTTAAGAATTAGTCTAATCTTGTATCTGTCTCTTAAAAAATTCCCAATCTTAAATTGTTCCTTGTCTCATTAGAACCCTCAGTGATACTTAATTTCCCTGCTTTCATGCAAATTTCAACTAATCTAAATATAAGTATGGGTCCCCCTGGCATTTGATGATTAAACTGTAGTCAGTGAAACTACTACAGTGGTGACAGCTATTGGGGTTTCTTTTTCTCTAGGACCATTGAGTCACTGAATTTTTCAGGTATTACCAGGTTAATCTATAGGAGTATAAACATGTAAGTAAATATACCCAAAGGCTTGAAAACAGAAATAAAAAGTCTTTCCCCCCTCTCTCTCCTCTTGCTTTCTCTCTTTCTCTCTTTCAGCTGGAGAAGTGAGTTACATGATTTCTTGACAGAAATTGACACTATGTTAACAAGGGTAAATACAATTTGCTTACTTTTTCCCCTATGCTTCGCTACTTATCATAATTTATTATCAGTGGAAGTTCTTTACCTTCAGAAATGATTACCTGTTTCTCCGTTAGAATTACTCTCCTGAGTAACTGATTTTCCAGTCCTTTCATTGTAACAGTAAAATCAATGACTGATGTTTTAGCATTGATCTCAGGGGTAAAGGCAGGGTTCGGTAACTTGGTAGTGATATAAAGTTTAAATGTATCCATGACATCACATTCCTTATCACCAACTTTCACCTATATAAATCCAAATGTGAAATTAAAAACAGCTTAAAGATCAGGGGGAACTGGGTACAATTTAGGAAAGGATTTACCAAAGGTCAGAGCTATGAAACTTGGATGAATTGAGAAGAAAGGTTGTAAAATTTTAATCAGGGATCTTAACTCATAAAGCCCGTTCATTTTAAAATAATTTAGATTTGTGGACCTGTCTAAGAAGATGTTTTAGCCATGATACCAAGAAAATCAAATGAAAAATTTATCCAGAACAAATGGTGAATAAAGGGAAACTCAGATGCATTTAAGATTTGACTTTAAATTTTTAATATTTATCTCTCTCATCAATTGTTCACAGGATAAGCTGTGCTATCCCCCACCACCACCCAGTAAGGGAAATCACGTCCTACTAGGGAACTCTGCTGTTTCTTAGGAAGAACTGCTTTTCTTTGCAATCTACAGACATGTCTGATGGGTATTTGTTATGGTTTCTATCTAGATGTCCCCCCAAAGTCTCCTGTGGTCACCGCTAGGGCTTTTGGGAGGTGACTGGTCATGAAGGAGTGATAATCATCAGCGGCTAAGTCCAGGGATGAGTCTGTAGTTGACTTGCTGTTAGGAGGTGGAGCCCTGCAGGGGTTCATCTCTTCCCTGCACCTCTCTTCCTTGCCCTGCTTCCTATCCCTGCGCCCTGGGAAGTCTCCTCGGTTCTCCTCCACCAGTCCCCTCTGCCCTGCTGTCCCTGCCTGGGAGCCAGCTGACTGTGGCCTGCAACCTCCACAAACTATGAGCCAAAAGGAACTTTCCGTCTTTTAAACTGTAAGCGTCAGGGACTTTGTCCCAGCAAAGACTGTAACTCAGACAACATTTGACAACAGAAAGAGTTAATATACTTGTCAAAGAAAAAGGAAATGCTAATTTTTCCCCAGAAAAATAACACTTATTTTATACACTACTACTTGCAGTATACTGGGGGGGAAATGGTTTTTGTGATCAAAAATTCAGGTGGAAATCACAGCTTTTTAAAGTGGTTTGAATTTCTAATTAATCTTCATCCTGCATGTGATGGAAAATATTACTAAAGCTACTGCCTTCGTGCTGCAGTTAGGAATCTACAGACTTTTAAAAGACCTTCAGGAAAGGACAATCTATAAACTACTCTGACACATTAAGTAAGCCAGATACAAAAATACAGCTACTGTATGAGCTTATTTATATGTAGAATTTTAAAACGTTGGACTCTTAGAAGCAGAGAATCCAACAGTGGTTACCTGGGGCTGGAGGTAGAAAGGGGGAGGTGTTGGTCAAAGAATATAGAATTTCATTTGGAAGATCAATGAGTTCTGGATATCGAAGGGGAAGCATAGGTGGTGACGGGTTTATTAATTAACTGTGGTTATCACTGTATAATGTATAGATGTAACAAATATTGTACTGTATACTTTGAGTAGATAGATGCATAATCTTTGTCAATTAGGTGTTTTTTTTAAAATGTAGTTCAAAATTGGGGATGAGTCCAAACAAATCACTAAAATTTTTCTTAACTTCCTTATCTGACAGAGAAAATCTTTTTCTTAATCTCATAGGAGAATGAGGCTAAATTCTTCAGAACACTCACTGAGTTTCTCTCCTTTTTCCCCCCATAAACTCTTGCAGGCTTAAGTATACCGAATATTCCATAAACCCTTGCTAAATGAATTTTTAAAATATGGTAAGTAAAAGAATTTACATTATAAAGAAAATCTTTCTAAATAAACTTATTTTTGTTTAATTAGAAAACACACATTTACTTATCCACTGACACTGAGGAATTAAGTTGACCAAAGTGAAAAAAAAACTCAATCAGAGATGCTGTCATGCATTAAGATTAAAACCAAAGAAGCCTAAAGGTAGAGAATGACAGTAATTTCTTTAAAAGTCTTATATTGAAAACAATTTATTCCAACATCAATAGTTGGAAAAAGTACTCCTTGGCTTCCAGCAAAATCCGTGAGTTTTGATTGGAAGCTAATAAAGAGAGAAATGAACAAATCGATGTCTACGGACTTGATAAAATTGCTATTTTCTTTTTTCTTTTCTGTGCAGAAGATCAAACTCACAACCTTGCGCTTGCCAGGCAGGCACTTGCGCCACTGGGCTAAACCCTCGGCCCCAAATTGCTATATTTTTGCTGAGTGCAGGAGTACGCATCTGTAATCTCAGCAAACTGGGAGGTTGAGGGAGGAGGATCACAAATAAAGACCAGCCATAACACACACACACACACACACACACACACACAAATGTATATGTGTATATGATGTTATTTTCTCCAGGGAGGAAATCCAGGTATATATATATATATATATATATATATATATATATATATATATATACATTATTAAGACTAGACAATGTGTTCCCTCTTAATAGGTTACTTAGTTTCAACTAAATGACTATTCTTACCAAGATATTGCCCTTTCCTATATGTTTTATATACTATTTTTCTAAAAGGTACTGAAATACCACATGGTATTCCATTGATATTTAAAATCTTAATGGTTTAATGGGTCAGTCAAAAAATAAATTTAATAACTTTTTAAAATCTCGTTTAGCAATTTTGCAGTGTACAAAACACTGAACCCCATAAACACATAAAACGATGATTTATCAAAAACAAAATTAAAGAAAAACAAAGTAATAGTCACCACTGCAAAAGAAAATAAGGAAACAAAATAAGCTTTTATGCCAAATAAATAAATACATGGAAACACGGGTGATCAGTTTGGGAAAAGTTGTTTGCAGTGTACCAAATGCTCCTACTTGGAAAATCTGCTGTGCCCGAAAAGATAAGCAGATGTCACCATCGTTCTCCGCTTCTTTTCTCCCTGGTTCATAACACTCACCTTGAAAGTGGTGCCCGACTTAATGAAATTCTTCTCTAACACATTGTCCAGAGCTGGGTCCAGCTCTTCCCAGATGTCCTCGATGAGCATGGGTCGGCCCAGGGACAGGCTGTCCTCCAAGTGCGTGCGGAAATACTTATGGTTCAGAGACGTCACCTGGAAAGACAGCGCTGGTGAAGCCGAGAGGGGCCAGAGAATGAGCCCATTGCTGAGTAGAAACCAGCGATTTGTGGAGGGGGTGACCAAGAATTTTAACGGCAGTCAGTGTATGATACCTTACTTATAAAAGTAAAAGTAATGTACAGAAACTAATTTTCAAAACCTGGTGAGCCATGGGTTTGCTGAAGCCCCGGCTGTGCAATGGGGTCTCCTGGAAAGAGGAGAACCCAGTGACGTTCCTCGGATGGGACACCAGACAGGGACTCCTGACAGGCAGCAGTGCCTCAGTCGAGGGTTAATCTTTGGAGATTTACATAGCAATAATCATTCGGGGAAAGCGAAGTAACATGCATACTTATGGTACTCATTTATCTTCTAGGGACCCTCCTGAAATGCAAAAGTGATCTTAAAAAAAAGTCACAGCATCAGGAATGATATATTGACAAACTGAGCATCCATCCAGGTATTCTGTCCCTTACTGACAGAGGAAAGAAAGTGATACTTTCCACAAAGTCAACCTAACAGGACTATAAATTCCTTTCATCGATCCTCACGTTGGTTTTGGAAATGAGAACACAGAATGCCTGGGAGGATCGCTCATTTTTTAAATCAATATTTGTTATTAGTTAAAACGGTCACACTAGCCTGGCTGACAGTTGCAGGAGCCACTTGGCTTTGAACCCTCACTCCTCAAAGCCTTCTGCCTGCCTAACTATGAGGCTTCCCAAAGGCTCATGTTAGCCCTGTCTCCTTACAGACTGTCCCCTGCATACAACTGTGGCCTTTAAGTTACTCTAGGTGTGGACCTGAAGACTGGATGGACAAAGGATTAGGAGAGCAAAATTCATATACATCAATTACCGTGGGAAAAAATAGGGAACTGAACAATTAAATAAGTCCACTTCTACCCTGTTTTGATTAAAAAGGAAATAACAAAAAAAATCCCACACACGAAGGAAGTTGTTTCTCTGGATCGATGGGTTTCTTTACACAAATTATGTGCTATAAAGGCCTTACTGTGAGTTGATAAGGTCAATGAACCTAAGCAAAGGCTTTAGCCTTTCATTAAACAAAATGAAATTCGGTCCTAAAAAGCCTAAATTGCTTATGCCTGTTCGGCCTCCCAAGGGATAAACTCTTTGTGAGTTCCTTCTCAGGTAAAGAAATAATAGTTTTTCACTTGTCAGTTTACTTAGGGTTATTTTTAACCATCTTTGATATCTTTATAAACCTGAAATAATATCTCAGAGTCACAACTTTAAGTTTAATTTGCTTGGTTTTTCTTGAGAAGCACAATGTTGAAAAACGTAGGGCTGCCAGTGTGGTTGTGCCCATTTGTAATTCCAGCTACTCAGGAAGTTGAGACAGGAGGATCCGCAAGTTCCAGGCCAGCCCGGGCAATTAGTGAGACAAAGTCTCATCAATAAACTAAAATAAAATTATAAAGGGGGTAAAATTATAGCTCAGCACCCGCTGGGTTCAGTCCCCAGTACCACACACACATACACTCACACACATACACATACATGCAATGTAGGGCCTGGTGGAAAGAAATTATTTCACTGGAGATGTGACCTTGCAAGGAATCCTAGGACCCCAGCCCTTCCGTTTCTACTCTTGCATCTTGACTAGAAGGTACACAGTTTTGTCCTGCCCTGCTGCCCTAATCTGCTGACTCAGCCCAGGCCCCAAAACAATGGAGCCAACTAATCACAGATGGAAAGCTCCAAAACTGTGAGCAAAAATAACCTTTTACTCTTCATAAGCTGATTAGCGCAGGTATTTGTTACAGTAACCGAAAGCTGACTAGCACTGATGATGACTTTATGACTAACAGAGTCTACTGAAATTTGGGGGAAATTTTATGATTTTTTTCCATACACCAAATGCTACATACCTGTAAATCATTTTCTTTTTCCTTTGATTTAATCCAAGTTTTGCCTTGAGTCTGTGGATCGATGAGGAGTGGGTACCTAGTGGCTTTTGTCACAATGATGCCATTCTGAATTGAGAGATTGTCTCCTGGCAGTCCCTGCAGCCCCCACTCACCAATCTGAACGACAGGAAATGGATATAAGGCCATTCAAAGGAGAAGCGGAATGCCTTCATTCACAATTAAAAGTTCCATAGGGGAAAAAGAAACTTTTATGTTGACTTTTTTTCCCTTTGAGACTATGCAACTAGTATCTAGGAAAAAGAAACTTGCTAATGCGAACCAAATGCCATTAAATATATTTTTTATCTTTATTAGCTCATGTCTACAGTACATAATGATCACATTCATCACGGGGAGTTGGTCCATGTACATAACACATTTTAATTCTCTTTTCATCCCCTTCCCCTCCCCTCCCTCCATCTCTTGTTGGTTCAGTAGACCAACCACCTTCGTTAAATTATCCCAGGCCTCCCAAGGACCATAATTAAGAGGGAACACCCTGGCCCTCCTTGCTCCCCTGGACCACCCAACACATCTCCAACACGTATCTATTCCCTGTAAGGGTGAGTTCCACATTGTTTGAACTGAAGATTACTTTTTAACTTTTAAAAACAGATAACACAAAATTAATAGCATCATATCCCCTAAGGAAGCAGCAACTGGAGAGCATATTTGCAAATCAAAAATGCAATCATGAATACAAATTGCCTGGAAAACACTTAGTACCATAGGAGTTCTGTAAGTTACGCTGAAAATGACAGTGGTGTTAAAATCCCACTGAGGAGGATTAGTATAGCAGGTTATCTATGATTACTAAATAAGAGCAGAGCATGGTATGGTATTGGGTTACTGGACCCTAAGAAAGATGGTGAATAATAAAAGGAAGGTTAAGTGCCAGCATTTATGGCCTAAGTGTCGCCTACATTTGTAAAAGAAACAAACAAACAAACAACAAAAAAAAAACCTGAGAGAGTGTGTGACTTCACAGGAGTGCTGTAAGCAGGGAAAGTTATTAAGGAAAGTTCCATGTTAGCAAGCTTGGAACTCACAATCTTTTAGTTCATAGCAATACTAATGGCTTTCCTCTGAAAGCAAGGGTCTCAAAATGCAAAGAAACACCACAAAGAAAGTTCTGCTTCCCCCACTCTCCAGGATTTTCAAAGCGGTATTTTCAGTTCAACAAAAAAAAGTAAAACATCAGGTGGTCCTTGATTTCTTAGTAAGGAAACAAATGAGGCTGAAATGTGAATATCGCGAGGCAAAATAAAACTTACCGTTGGAGGGTCCACCAACATTGAAATAAGATTCAAGTTTTCAGTGAAAGGAATTTTCCGAGCTCTCAACTCTAACTCCCACTGATCTTTAAGCAAATAATTCCTAAATATCTGATTGAAAGGCCCAAGATAGGAGAGGAATCCCGTGCACAGCAGGATGTCACCTACAAGTCTGTTAAGAAAAAACACACAAGCCCTCCCTGAAGTGAGTCAATTAATACTCTTTAAGTGTATCCATCAGGTAGCCGAAAGGGTCACAGTGCAGCATTGTTTTGTTGGGTTACGAGGTGGAATCCTTCTCGGTCCCCAGCAGCCATGGAAAGGCCATGCAAAAAGGAGTCCCAAACCCAAGGGGGTAAGAGGGACCATATTTGGAGGGGGTCAGGGAGCAAGAAAGCAGGCTCCCTGCAAACCCCAACAGGCACAGAGCCCCTCCTGTGGACGGGCCTTCTTCCATCCCACGCCATGGTTCTGCTCACAACCAGTCTTACATTGAACTACTTCCTCTTCCTCTTTGCTATTTTCCTACTCCTCTCATTTCTTCTAAGTTTCCTGAGGACCTCAGGGGACATCAGCGCAAGAAACCTTTGCATTTAGAGCAAACCCGTGGTCCACACTTTCAAACTCACGGAGGTGGGAACTAGAGTGGAAACCTAAGTTGTCGGGCAAACCCAAACATAGATGTGGGAGGTACCCAAGACTGAACACCCACACTGCAAAGCCACGGCTTTACCAGGTACCACCCATGTTCAAGCATTCCTAGAGGAAGGGATTCAGAGGACAGATGGAAATAAAGGAGGAAAGCACTTCTCATGGAAATATGTCGGTTTTATATGCTCTAGTATCACGAGGTGGATTTGTTGCGATGACTACATTAAGAAGGAGGACGATCACAACAAAGAACAGAAGTCATACCTATTGATCTGAGCCTTGAACTCTTTACTCTGCTGTGTCCATCGCACTTTCTCCCCGCTCAGTCCATCAATGAGTGTGGATGCTGCCTGCATCTTTTTCCGGCACATATCGGCGTCATTGAGCAGATCCTGCACTCAGAAAAGAATGCTCCATTGAGCATCTGTTATATTCACCCGTAAAACTACAAGGAGGAAGAACCCAATTTGCAAAACAAATGTAACCTGAGAACAACACAGAGTGGCGGAACTTTGCCAAGTAAATTCGGATCACTCGTGACAGAGTGATTTGACCTTAAGAAATTTCAAGAAAAGCAATTTTGTAAGACATTATCCTGTTAATTCTGTCAAGCATTTTCAAGACAACAATAAAGAAATGATAAATGCTGGAGGAGGCAGATATGCTTCCCGGATTTAAATGTTACTCAAACTACAAGTTCCAAAACATCACAGGGTACCCCATTCATACGTACAATTTCTTTGTTTTTACATATTAGTTTTTAAAATGCATTTAAGAAACATCAAATTGATTTTTAAAAGTCAATTAAATCAGTAAAGACACGCCTTAGTCTTGAGTTTAATCATTTGTTGCAGTTAATAATGTGTTTTCTCCAAGAAAAATCCGCCATGAGGGTGAATCTGCAGCAGCCATTCATAGCAACTGTTAAGTTCTCAGAGCTCAGTATAGCCATCACCAGCGGGGTTTAGCTCAGCGGCACAGCACCTGCCTGGCAAGTGCAAGGTCCTGAGTTCGATTCCGAGTACCAAAAATAAAAAAATTGAATATAGCCATTATTCAAAATTAAATCATAAAATTTATAGTTACATTATACCAAAAACAAAGGTAACACACAATAAAAATCCATCGCTTTCTAATTATTCACACTTTGACACTGCTTATGCTGCTGCGGAGCCCTCCACCGCATCGGTGTGATGGAAACGGCACAGGATGGGAGTGTGGACGCATTTTTGCCAAATCTGCACTCGGAATCACGGGGTGTTAACACAGGCAAGGGTGGAGGCAGTCGCACACAGAAACCAGTCAATTCTGCAAATCGCGGCTCCTTGGACCCCAGCACTGCTGCCTTCTACCCTCATGGCACTGTGGACAACCTGTCCTTCTAGGACCCCATCTTACAGATGGAGCTGGGTCCACCGCCCCAAACTGCACAGTTAGCAGGTGCCCGAGCTGGGCTGTACACCCTGTCTTCTCACTCCAGCGCCAGTGCTCTCGGTCTGACCTCCCTTCCTATGATAGATCCATGGTGATTAAAAGAGAGAAGAATTTGGGGGGCCAAAGACCCAAAATAGGTAGCCACAGCCAGGGAACTGGGGCTATTCTGGTAAGAATTTTCATCGCAAACCATTGGTCTTACTTCTAAATACGACACACTCTGGGCTAATGTTTCGGGATGTAATTTCGGTCCCGTGCGAGCATCTCACCATTTTCTCATTCATCGCTGCGTCAAATTTTGCCTGGACTTTATCAAGCTCAGCTTGTTTCTCGTCCAGGAGCGACTGGGCCTTCCCTAATTCTACGTTAGCAACAGCTAAGCGGCCTTCCTGCTTGGCTAGGTTTGCCTGGAAGGGAAGAAGAGGTGGTTTATGTGGAGTTATGTGAGCTTCTTGAAACATTTATTAGTTTATTTACTTATTGTCTTTTTGAGGCAGGGTCTCATTATGCAGTTCAGGCTGGCCTTGAGCTCACTTTGTAGCCCAGGCTAGTTTCAAACTCGCAATGTTTTTCCTGCCTCAGCCTCCCCAGTGCTGACATTACAGGCGTGCACCATTATGCCCAGTTCAACATTTATAATTTTAATTGGTGAGCGATAACGTAAACTGCATGATTTTGACAGCAGATCGCATTTCCGACCTTATCCGTTTCACTGTTTGCAGCTAGGGAAGCAGAGGATCTTGGGGCTATTTCATTCATTTTTTTCCCTCTTTTAATTACGGAACATAGAACAATGTCTAGGAAGGAGAACAAAAGTTATTTCTGAAAATAACCTGTGAGTATCCTGTTAAGAAGTTGGTAAGCGGCATTTGGAGTTTTTTCATCTCATATGGTGTAATCACTTTCCCACCGCCTTTAAACATCCTCTTAATAAGCATTAATAGTGATGGCATGATATCCCACATTTTGAATACATCATATTTTACTTCATCTCTTCCCTACTTATGCATTTTTTGCTCTCCCTTTATTTTTAATTCTTATAAACAATGCTGGGATAAGTACTGTCAGATATGTCAATGTTTTGCATTGTTTCTTTGGTAAAGATGCTTTGAAAATAAAGCGACTGTCACAGCAGCTTTTCACCTTTTTCTAAATTCTACAACATGGTGCTTATTTGCTTCTTCTAAAGTTAAACTAACAGTATCTAGCCCCAGAGCTCCGGGGGTCTGGGTTTCTTTTTCAAATATTTCATTTATTTGATTTTACACCTTTTCTCCAGACAACTTTCACTTAGATGATCTAATGTACTTACATATAACCATGTAAAATGAACTCTTTAATTACATAAATCTACACAACTGTGGTTATGTGGATTTATTTTTCTATGCTCATTCATTTTTTGCTTATTTTCTTCTTGATTAGCTTTTCTAGGAACATACATCTTTATGGTTTATTTATTTATGTATTTTTCAAAGCACCAGTTGTTCCTGGCTTTGCTTGTTAATTCTACTGCTTTCCTCTTCTCTGTTTTTAATGTTATTTTTATTACTTCTATTCTGCTTTCTAATTCTGTGTGTGTACGCACGGGGGAGCATCTCCTTTAACTCCTATGAGGCATGTTCAGTTTCTCTGATGGAGGTCAGGGTTGAGAAAGCACCACTGCAGCCAAATCACGATAGCTTCGGTAACTAGCATGTTTTCTTCATTCCCTCAGAGAAGCAACCGGATTTTTAAAAATGTAAACTTCCCTATTTTGTTATTTACAATCAAAGAATGAAGCCGAGGAATTTCTGCATTTATCCAAGGTCTTCTTGAATAAGATCAGTTTCTGTAAATGTTTCTTGGGCAAGAAAAATAACTTCGTATTATTTGTTTATACTGAAAAAAGGTCCAATGTAGCTACCCAACCTTTCAAATAATATGAAATAAGAGCCCTATATAGTTATTAATCGATGGACATTGAGGACTTGTTCCATAATTTGCAGGGGCCCGGGCACAATGCAAATGCAGAGCCCCTTGTTAAAAGATTATGAAGAATTTCAGGAGGGCAACAGGTGACTATTACACCATGCGTGGACCCCACGCGTGTAAAGCAGGCTCCTTGCCTAGCAGGTCTGATGTAGGCTGCTAGTGTGTGCCAAAATCAGAAGTTACATGATCCTTTTTGTTAATTCCCACTTAACACACTAATGGATTGTGTTTCACATAATACTTCTTCATAGCTAAAGCATTATTATAATTAAGTCTCTATTGAGGATAATTTTTATTGGTAAAAGATAACTCTGCTCTCACGTCCTCTCTTTCTTATAGTTCAATGAGAATTCGATATTATACTGCAGTAACACCTTCCCCTTGCTATCTTTCTGTGGGAGTGTATCTACTGTATTTTCCTGCAAAGTCCCTTTGTTAAAACTTCCTTACACGTAATGTATTTTCTTTTTTCCTCACAGTTATTCCCATAGAGTGTAAAGAAGCAGCCCCTTCTCTACGGTGGATTGTGACACCAGTAACTGCCTGCCCACTTACCCGCTCCACAGAACATCGACTTACAACTCCTCTGGCTTTATGGGGTGCAGGGGTTGAGTGGCAAGCCCTGGGGCCAGAGCACATAGATGTGGCATGGAGTATGCACACGAAGGACAGCCTGGCTGGGTGTGCAGTGTGTGTACCAACTAATATTCAGTTGCATCCTTAAGAATATCTTTTTGCTCCCACATACATTTAAGAGCAGCTTTGCTCATTACTGATTTCTTGAACCACAGCAGTCTCCTCCTCAAAATCCTGCTTATGCTTTTCCATTATCTTTTAGTGTTTAGGATAGCAGAAAGTCGACAATACCTTGATTTCTCTTCTTTTGTAAGCTTCCTTTTAAATTTTGTTTGCTCATTTGCCTCTTAGATTGTATATATTAGGACCTCTTTATGTGTTTGAAATTAAGACATGTCTAAGCATGAACCCCAATTTTTGTAAGCTTTATTGGGAATATAGTCATTGAACTCAGTCTCCAAACCAATCTCCACACTTCAAGGAAACAGCAAGTTTTCTTTTTCTTGATTATTTTCCCCAATAAATTCACTTTCTATTTAACAAAATGGTTTTGATTACTTACCTACGTGGCCAAAAACAATGTAACAGATATAAAAAGAACAGAAACTTTGTGAGGGAATAAGAGAATAAAGAAAAATTCGGCTATAAGGACCTCTACCTGTACTACTCTAAATTGTGCTTTGTCTGCTAATAGCAGTCATGCTGCTGATTGCCTTTATTAAACACTGATGCCCTGGGAGAAGGAGGGAAATTTACCTTCAGGGGCAAAACTTCTTTGTTGATGCTGTAAAATGTTGCCATAGCAAGTGTCCAAGACAGCAGACCAGCCACATTCCCACAGACTTTCTTGGCACTTTCAAAATTGTAGTCATCCATACTAAAATATGGTTGTAGTAACTCCACTGTCTCTTCATTTATCGTGTCCTTAGGGAACTGCTGAAGACTGAACAGGAATCCTGTGGTGCTCATTAGCTGAAAAATAGTATTGTGACCCATTAAGGTATGGGAGAAAAGAAATACCTTCTTCCTGGGGTAGTTTTTATGGTTCTAATTTGGAATTTTTTTCCTAAAGAAGCAACAGTTGATTTGTTCTAAATATATCAATCAAGACCATTTGCAATAATTAACCTAAATCTGTACATTGCAAGCCTTCTCCTTGTTTCCACGGTGAGAGAATAAAGAGGAAAACCTGTAAGCCTCCTGCTTGGTAAGCGAGTGCAGACGCCACCAACCACCCAGGCCCCTTTGGAGACTGGGCTGAACTGACCTCAAGCTGTGCCAACGCTGGACACTGGTCTGGAACGATTTCACAAGCAGATGGCGTTCAGTTTGGAAAATCTGTCCCTTCTTACATAAGGGGCGGTACAGTGAAAGATAAACATAGTCTACAATGGACAGCAATTTATTATTGTCTTCGGGCTTATCTGGTCTCTATCACGTGTCCTGGGCTGGGGACACCTGAAACACCTCATAGATCTACCAAGTTAGACCTGTCTTACCTTTAAGGACTCTCCCCACGAAGGCTTGCAGCAAGGCTTTTCCGGATCCATCGAAACGGGGTCAATTTTCTTTTGAAACAGTAGCAGCACACAGTCCATGATGCGCATAATAAGATGCGGTGGCTTTGCCAGCTTTCTGACGGTGGCAATGTCATTTGGTTTGATGGTCTGTATTGGAAATTAGGAATCCACGTATTTTTGTTGAGTATTATTAATAGTCATATGGAAGCCAAATACTTTTAAGTCACTAAGGCAGGATACTTGAAAGCTCAGTTTCTCTAATTCCCAATACTATCTCAGGGTTTGAATGAAAGGTGTTTTGTTTTGTTTTATTTTGTTTTGTTTTGTTTTTGTACCGGGAATCGAACTCATGACCATGCGCTTGCAAGGCAAGTGCTTATGCCACTGAGCTAAATCCTTGGCCTTTGAATTGTAAGGTTTTTGTTGTTGCTGTTCTGCTTTTTTTCATACTAGGGATCCAACTCATGACCTTGCACTTGCCAGGTGGGTGCTTACACCCCTGAGCTAAATCCCTGGCTGAATTCTAAGATTTTTGCACAGTGATTCTTTCATTGATTTTTTAGAGTTTATTTATTTTATTGCTTTATCCCCTATCACCTTCAACTAACTGATTTAAAATGTTGCTAGCACTGATTGCCTACCACACTAAATCTCTGCTTACAAGTCCCATTGATATGTAATATTTAAATATGGCATTTTTAAAACATAACGTCTACATTATGTGGATCTTAAGAGAGGAGACAAAATCCTGGATATCAGAAACCTCACCTTCAGGCTTCATTTTAAGGGATGCCCCATGTATGAAAGGGGAAAGAATTAGAAGAAAACAAGAGAAACTGTTATAACACATGGCTCAAAAAATATTTTTGAAAGTTTTTATCTGTGAGCTGGATTTCAGTCAAGACATGTCTGACATTTAAGGGAAGAACTCTGGGGAGGCCACATGGTTTATAAAATGTCTTAAGACTCATTTGGTTTGGTAATCTCTCTCTCTCTCCTTTGTATGTTATGGTAGGACCAATAAAAGGAAGGCTGGGAGGTACAGAATGTGTCCCAACCACTTTGAAAATTTTATCAAATGATTATCATAGATGTATTCATTAATTTAACAACTATGAACATTCTCTCATAGGGAAAAAAAAAACAAAAACAAAATAACCTTGGCTTCATAATCTCTGAAGGAAGGCAGAGAAAACACAAGTACCCTAAAATAGCATTTCTGCCATAACGGAAGCATAAGGTGACAGAAAAACCAAGGAAGGTTATAGAAGAGGAACTGAAAACTTTCTCAGAGCAAGGAGGTCTGAGCCCAGATTTGGCAAATGACTTTTACTAAGCCATAATGAAGGTGAGGAAAAGCATCCCGGCACAGGAGAAGCACATTAAACGATAACAGATCATGATTCTTTTAGAATCCTACAGATGCTTCTGATGGGTGGAACACAGAATGACAAGACTTAAAAAAGTTCAAGAGGCCGAAAGGTCTAGGTTATCACAGCAACAGAAGCAGTAGCATTTATTGTGCACTTTCTATGGGCCCCGCAAATTACATCTTTTTTTTTTTGTTGTTAACTTTTAATACTTACCTGGATCCTACAAGCATCAATAAGCAATTATAATCCCCTTGGAGACCCAAGAAAGTTAACTAAACTTTTCCCACCACATCTAAGAAGTGGTGGTCATAAGCAGCAAATGCCTCTGCCTTGCCTCCAAAGCAGTGCCCCTCTTGCCTGACCCCTATAGGTGCCAGGTTGGGGAATTTATCTTCTAGGCAGTGGGAGCCACGTGAGGACACTGTTCGGAGGGGACATTAGAGATACTGGAGAAACCAAGAAGGCTTTGCATGCAATCTGAATCCTTCCTGCTCTAATTTAGTCCATTCTTCTCCAGTATTTCTCGACTCCCAGGGAATGCTGAGTTATGAAACGAAATAATAGGTTATAAGAAGTGAGGACCCTAAAGAGTTAGAAAAAAGTAGAAACATTTGCCTGCAGGCCTAGAGAAGACTGAGAAATCAGTTCAGCTTTTGATTATGAAATTCCACAACAGATTGCAGGCAACAAAACGAGCAAGGTTTTCTGCAAGGAGCCGTGCTGGGAGGGTTTGCAACACTCTGCTCACATTGAGGGCGGCTTCGGCTTCTTCCAGGGCAGGTCTCGCAGCCTCCAGTTTGGTCTCAGCTTTCACCTTCTCACTATCAATTTCATCCACAATTTTTTGGGCTTTGTCTTTTACCTCTTGCACTTCATTTTTTACTTTGGCTGAGGCCTGAGCACTTATGGTCACTTCTGCTAATACCTGTCACGTTGGAGAAACACATGAAAGCAAACAGAAACCTTTCAAGCAAAATTTACAGACTTACGCAGCGAGAGAACATTCATTCCATATAATATAAAATATAGATTAGAGCGAGTCTATTCCCCATCTAAGCCATCTGTATTTTAAGGCGTGTTACACTAATTCCTTTGGTTGGTTCCCCATAGCTTCTATTTTTAAGCATTCCTTGGACTTAGCATCTATAAAAATACATATTTATTTTTTAAAAGTTATACATAGACTATATAAATATACACTTTAAATTGCATTTATAAATAAAGAGCAAAATGGCATTTGACTCTATGGAGTCCTAAAAATTGAGACAACTCAAGTAAGTATAATAGAATAAGGTCAGAAACCACATTAAGTCTAATGTAATAACCATAAAAACAGCTCGTGTTTATTGAGTGCTTCCTACAAGCTCAGACTAAGCCAAGTGCTTCTCCTATGTCTCACTCATTTCCATAACTGACTAAGGGTAGAAATTTAGGCTTGTGCCTAACTCCCAGTGGATGTCAAAAGCAGACCAAACATGGGGGTAGACAAAGGAACCACACACGCATCCCTATCTCTCCGGAAGAGTGTACCCCCCAAAACTCCACTAACTCTTTTTCTTATCCTTTTCCCTCCTCAATATAAACCTGAGTTGAGACTTGAGCCATCTGAGGAAGCTAAGTTACGCAGGACTTCAAAAGGGACTCACAATCAAGCAGAGATTCCATATATAGATCAGGGAGAACAAGAGAAGAGTATCTTGAGCAGGTAGAAGGGATAATAGTGTGGATATGTCTTGGCATAAATTAAACAAAAAATCCTTGAGAACACCACTAGCAGAACTAAGCTGTAGATTATGCCTTGTTCTTTTTTACCCCGGCGCTGGGGATAGAACCTAGCACATTTGCACTAAGCTATATCCCCAGCCTGTATTATTTCTTATTTTAAAACAAAATCTCACTACATCACTTGAGTTTCCCAAGCTGTGATCAAACTTGCGATCCTTCCACCTCAATCATTCAGAGTGCTGGATTTACAGGTGTGCACACCATGTCCCATTTTGCCTTTTATTTCGAGAAAAAGTCTCTACTGTTTTCTAGGCTGGCCTCAAACTTGCAATCCTCCTGCCTCAGCTTCCTGTGGAGCCAGAATTACAGATGTAACCACTGTGTCCAGTGGTCCTATTTCTAATAACACTTTTAAATGTTTTTTTTAAATATGAGAAACAATTCCTCCTCAATAGGGATAGAATAAGTGCAAACTTACCTCATCTGCTTTTACAGAGGCCACGGCCAATTCCTTCTCCTTAACTGCAAGATCTTGAGAGAGTTTAGCAACAGATTCACTTGCCTCCATGAGCTTATCAAGACCTTTACAAATACAAACATACACACTCTTGCTGAATACAAATACATCATATATCCCGTCAACAAACATTTACTATGTATAAGGCAATGCACACGTAAAGAACAAACACAAAGGTAATCATGGACAAAAGCTTTGAAAACACACGTATCTTAAGAAAACAATACTGGCCACATTCCTGAGCATTCAACAGGGAGTAAGAAAATAGCTTTGATGGGAGAATACCACCTATCTGATCTCCAACACTGCAATCTTTTAAAAGTCAAATAAAGGAGAATACAATTTAGATGCATTTAAGGGAAGGTCACTGTGATACGCTGAATGTAATGCATTGGCCAGAAAATTTATTTGGCAAACTCAGGTTCTCCATAGTTTTATAAACGGTGTGTAGCAATCTTTTTTTTTTTTTTTTGCTTTTGTCTTTGTACCATACAGCAGCTGAGTTGACAAACGAGATAGAAATGTTAATATTTTTGTGGTTCCCTTCACTATAAAAATGGAAACAGTCACTACACCTTGTGTAACTGACACTGTGATCTTCAGGAATGCAGAGTGAAAATAACTGGGAAGCTGAATTTCTCGTACGGGTGGATGTTTATATCTAGAGGTCTCTGAGGAGGGAACACAGCCACGTGTATATTTTCCACCATGGCTTGAACCCAGGGATTTTGCATTGAGCTACATCCCCAGACCTTTATTTATTTATTTAGTTAGTTAGTTATTTAGTTAGTTAGCTAGTTAGTTTACTTTAAGAAAGGTTCTCCTTGAGTCACTAAGCTGCTTGCCCAGTTTGTACTTGAACTTCAGATGCTCCTGTCTTAGCCACCCAGGCATTGGCAATTCCAGGAATGCCCCACCATGCTCAGCTATTGTTTAGTTTTTCATAAAGGCTATGCTTAAGAGCCAGATTGTGAAATTCCTAAAAACTTGCCAACTGGTTCCCATGAAGTAACCAAGTATGCTTCAGCCCAACACTGAATCTAGAGCATCATACACAAGGGGCCATCAAGATACACGGTGAGGGAACTTAGGGCGCCGAGCCAACCAGTAAGCAGCCTGCCGCCCTGGAGAGTGACTGTGGTGTGGGGAACCGCGGCCACCCCAGGGCGGGGAAACCAGAAGCAACAGCGTCTCCTGAGATCCGCGCCACGTTGGAACTTAGGGCACCAAGCCAACCAGTAACCAGCCTGCTGCCTACCGGGTCGAGGGCTTAGAATCAAACATACCACCACCACCCCCGGGACCAGGGATCTTGGTATGTCTTGGGAGGTGACCATAGGTGGTATAACAAGTGGGGGGAGTTTCCTTCTACTATCTCTGAAGGCAGATATTTTTATCGCCGTTTTGCTTTGTCCTGATTAATGGTGTTGCTCTATTCAATACTGTGTTGAAGTGTTCTATAATGTTGTGTATTTCTTTGATTTTGCTCTACCTAGTAGAAGAACAACTATTGTGAAGACAACGAGATATACAATGATGCCTGTTACTGTTGTCCTGGTGACCTGCTGTGATGTTCTGTGCCAGTTTCACTATACTGTCTCAATTGGCTTTATTCCATCCTGTTTTTTCTGTTTGCAGCTTCACTGTGTGTTCACTTTGTTTGCCTTAATTTTGTAACATGAACAGCTATTTCGGGGAGTATGTGGTTTGTCAACTAGTGATTTATGGTTTTTTTTTTTAGGTTTTGTATTGTTTCTACCCTTTTTTCTGTATTGCTTTTTTTCTCTTTAAATAAAATTTAAAAAAAATAAATAAAAAAATAAAAAAAGATACACGGTGAATGCTTAAATTTTAAAAGACGTATTATAGTAAAAGATACGGCACCATTTACCCTTCTCAGAACACTCCCACTCACTTTAAATATTCTTTATTACTGCTGCCATTTCCAAAGACACCATAAGTGTCTAAGTGTCTTTATAATGTATAATTAAAAAAATACAGTGAATACTGCTGCCAAGTACCATACAACAGAAAGGAAACATTTAAAAGACATGGGAGTGTGTGCTCATCTGCCTTCTTTGCCCGACCTGGCACAGTACGACTTCTGGCTCTCCTCGAGGCCAAAATGACTATTCAAGGCCAGTGTTTCCAGTGGATTCAGGACATCAAGGCAGCAACTAACAACAGGAAAGAGGGTTCCAGAGCTGCTCCAGAAAATGGCAAGAGCTTCAGGCTAAGTGCGTTTGAAAGTAGAGGGGGTATATGGGGGGGGTGAATGGCACTGTCTCATTTACTGTAATAGTTTCCAAAATTTAAACATTCATGGTACTTTTTCAGAAGCGGAGTCACGAGGAAAGCCACAAGTGAAGGTCGCTCTCTTAGTGTTCCTATAAACACTGCTAACTTCACAGACCTTGGATCGCTATGTGAACATAATTTTGTTCGGCAGAAATGAAAGAAATACTTTGGATCATATGGACCCCACGCTTTCTGGACATAGACTGTTTCGATACACGTTTCCTATTTATACTACAGAAGATCATTGCTCGGGTCAACAATTTCCTGTTTTGCTTTTTTCTTTGATACAAATCGAGAAGGCACTAACACGGCAAAGTTGATACACATCAAGGCAGCTGCAGTTGGTTCCAGGGGCTGCCTTTCCACCCCATCTCCAGGCAGTGGTTCAGGGACCATGTTCATGACCCCACAGTGGACTGGAGTGAAGACGGCTGAGTGTAAGGGTTCTAGAAAAAAGAAACACTCACCTTTGTCCCTGCCCAGGGTTCCTTGACAGCACAAAAGATCCTCAAGCTCATCTCTTAAAATGGTCTGTTACTCACCATCAGGTTAGCATTTGGCTTTTAAGCACGATAAATACCCACCCAACGGCATGTTGAGATTGCTAATCAAACAAACCCCGAAACAGACAAGATTCCGTTCCTCTTACCGACATTCATACGTTCAGCTTGTTCATTAATGTACTTCACCTGCTCGGTGTAAATGTTTTTGTAACCGTTTATAAAGGAGAGGTAAGATTTGGGAGTCACGTGTGCTCTTCGGCGGTACCTGAAAGGAGACACAACCAGGTCACCGCTGTGATTCTGCGAGCCGCTCGGGGCGCCAGCAGGTTCCTCCCAGGGTGAAGTCAGGGTGATTCCTCTCAGAGGCGGAACTGTGCGTGGTCCCCCAGCGGGGAGGTGGGGAGACCACACAGTCTCTCATGCTTTGACCCTGAGAGTCAGGCCTTGACCTTCACCCAGACTCTGGACCTCTGTCTCCACAGCAGGAAGCCTGCCCTCCCCTCCCTGAACTTTGTGAAGATAAACAAAATAGGATCCGTGAATACACTTTGTCAACCTTAGGGTTCCGGACAAATACTGGGGACAAGTGGTTGAAATGAATTTGCACTGTAATTCACTTCCTTTTTTGGCTGTTGTTTCACTCTTTTTTAATTTTATGAAGAAGTAAAACAAAATTTTATAAGCAAGTAATAAAAGAATAACCATAGTGAGTGCACTGCGTATTGTTTTCTTCAAAACAGTTACTCAGGGTACAAGACGTAACCGAAAAGATTCTTACAAAAACAAACGAACAGACAGACAGTAACATAAGATGTTCTCTTCAACGAACTCAGGTAAAACTAGTGGTAGGAACAAAATAGATTAGCATACATATTGAAATACTTTTAAAACAATGCAATATGTAATTTGGGGACATATTTGAACTTCTCCATACTTCCTATACTGCTCTTCTATTTTGTTGTTTATTTACATGTATACACACCCAACGGCTACACAGATGTAAGTACTTATATATACCTGTGTGTGTGTATATAGTGTTTCTCATATAGAGAAACCGTGTGATAGTTAAGCTTATGTGTTTGACTTATTTTACTTAACATTCTCAAGTTGTACCTACTGACAGATGCCTCAAATTTGTCTTTCTTTAGGGCAATATAATTCACTTTCATTCGAATGATATTTGGTACATCACAGTGGGGGTGATGTACAAAAACCAGGCTCTCCCTTGGTGCACTGAATGGGTCTTGAAGTCCACACAGCCACACTTAAGGCAAACTTAAGGTGGGCTTTATTACAGTAATTATATTCAATGACAGAAACAAATGAAACGAATAACTTTACATAAAAGAAGCTCAAGTCAAAGAAGAGCTCTTCCCTCACTCTACAATTATGTCACTTTTTATATTAATCACTCACCTTTGGCATTCTGAAGAAGTTTAAAGGTTTTTTTTTTTTTTTTTTTTGAGGATTTGGGCATACATGCAACTACCATTGAAGTGGTATATGAAACATACATGTAGAACAGGGCCAGGGATATAGCTCAGCAGCACACTGCCTGCCTGGCAAGCAAGTGTGAGGTTGTGAGTTAGATGGCCGGTACCCTCGCCCCCAAAAAAGCAGAGTGAACGTCTATAATCTAAAAGAACATGAAACACTTTAAAAATATACAAAAAATAAAAATAGGTTTTTATAGCTGCATGAAAGTAAAAATTCATCTTCACAGGTGACAGAAAATTAAGCAGAAAGATGATCTTCTTAATGGCACAAATTAATACACACTAATTCACTAGCAAAATCTTGGAGACTGGAACCACTTAAGAGAGGCAGTCCAGGTATGGTTTTAAGTAAAGGAAAGGGTTTGGGATAAACCTTTTGAGACAAGGACCTCTTTCTAGGCAGAAAATTAAGCATAGCCTTTCTGGGAGGTTCTGTACCCCCTAAAGCTCATCCATTCACCCCAAAGGTTAATGCTGGCTTTATTCACATTTGTCAATCATATAACCACCGTCATGCTCAAGGGGAAAAATGAAAAATTAAAAATCTGTATTTTTGAACTGCTGGCATGAGATTTCACATAATAAACACCATTTCTGCTCTTGGTCAATGGTTTTTTTCTGCAGTTAATTAAGAGTCTGTTTCATAATTTTTTGGCATAAAAGAATTGGTAAGACTAAGTTATGCAAACATGAAACCTAAATGTTCCCTTAACATAAGGCAATAAAGAAACTTGAAAACAGTGTACTACTTTAATGAAAATAAATAATGCATCAGAATAGGAAACTAATTTTAAACAGTTTCTAATGAATTAGTTAAGTCATTTTCAAAACAAAATTAAGCAGATGAAATCGAGCAATTCATTAAGCAGCTGTTACTCGGAGGCTTAGAGGAAAGGAGGCATTTAAGTGTGGACAATACTTAATTTTTAAGTCTCTTTTATCTGCCATCTTTTCAATATATAATCACTAGAAAATCAATGCAAGAAAAGTCTAAATGCAACTGGAACTTCACATTCAATCAGTAAGAAGAGTCTTTTAGTGGATGTCACACTTAATTCCTGGTAGGAGGGACCTTTGCTTCCACAGCTGTCAAGGGGGCGCTATCACTTACCTTTGGAAATAATTTTCACAGCTCTCTGAAACCATGTCATGAAACAGGCCCATTGTTTCCACAACCTGTCTTTTAATTTCACTAGAGCAGACAATATTATACTCCAAAAGGAAATAGGAGGCCACAGCAACCAGAGCCTCCTTTGGCCAGCGACTGAACCAGTCCATTGTGCAACCTGATATCAGGCCAGGGAATTTCAAAGATCGGGCACGGAACTTCTCACCAACCTGTTGACAGCAAAATAGAAAGCATCACAAACCCAGAGGGATTACTCAGCAGTTGGAGAGGGAGAGAAATGGATGTATTCTGAGCCAATGGCTTGACACTGCAAATCAACAAAAGAAAAAGGAAAACTTGGGCTGCAACAGTATAAAAATTTAGTGCTCAGATAAAGGAAGGTAGCACCTTTCCACCTCCCCTGTCCTGGCACTGCACCTGTACTGCCAGCTACACCTGCAGGGACTATCTCCTCAGAGGAAGCTGACAAATGAGACTTCTTTTGGAGACAGAGGACCAGGACAGTGAAAGCCCTGACACTAAGACAAGTGCAAAGACCTGACAGATCAGATGCTTGTTTTGAGAAGGAAACAACTTAGGGAACCTGAAAAAACATTCTCTGAATACCTGAAAAGCTTTCTATGAAAAAAGGGACCAGAGTCATTTGATAGGAAGAATCAGAACTTAGGGACTTAAGGAAGTGAATTATTACTTCCATGTAATTTCTTTCATTTTCTTTCTTTCTTTTCTTCTTTTTAGACAGGGTCTCACTATGCAGTTCAGGCTGAACTTGAGCTCACTTTGTAGCCCAGGTAGGTCTCGAACTGGCAACCATCCTCCTGCCTCAGCCTCCCGAGTGCTGGGATTACAGGCATAAGCCACCATGCTCGGCTTTTTCCATGTAATTTCAATTAATCAAAATTTCAATAGCCATAATGCCTAATGGCCACAGTGAGCCAGACGGCACAGTGAGCAAGAGATATTCAATCCTAACTCAGGGATATTCTAGATGATATGTCTAGACCGAAGAAGGCACAGCTGGATGAGACCCCATCATTCAAATAATATATGTCTTGGTAATTCAAGAAAAAAACTGTAGACTGTGCAGTCATTAATAGGAATATCTGAGTTATCATACCAGTGAGTTATCACACCAATGAGATTTTGGCCCATGGAGACTGGTGGTAGGAAAGTCTTAACCTTAATTCAATGAAATAAACACTAATTTCTGAGCGCTTAACTCAGCAAAGGCACGGCAGGTACATGTTAGGGACGTTAAACGGCAGATGCCTCTCCCTCAGATTACGAACAGAGCCTCACCGGGGAGAAGCAGAGGACCACATGCAGGTTCTTTCTGGATCGGGAGATGAAGTACTCGTACAGATTATCAAAGGTGGGAGGGTGGCGCGGCAGCTCCCTCTTCATCACCGACATCAGACCCTGGGTGATTTCATCCAGCTCGTCCCGCGCGAACAGGTTGGCGATCTTCCAGCAAGGCACAAGAAAGGAGTCTGTACTTTAAGAGCTCCCCGGCCAATCTGCCCCCAGCATCCCTCTTCTTTTTTCTCCTCTATGTGTCATATTGTTCTATATTTTCTTTCTGCATCCTGACTGGCCAGAGATTATCAAGAGTGTGACTTTTTATTGCACAACTGAATCAAGAGCAGATTATGCCTTTTCTCTGTGCGTAAATCACTATCAGAAAAATAAATTACCTCCCCTGTTAAAATGCGTGGTACCGAGTGGTCTGGCATGCCTCCCCTACCGAGAATGGCTGAGGCTGTTCCCCTGTGTCCACGCTTGGGTGCGAATCCTGTGACACCTGGCCTGCCGGGGTTGAGGACCTCGGCAGTCGTAGCTAGGTGGAGAGTGACTGCGTGACCAATAAGACCACTGGTGTCTGAATCCCAGACAGGCTTCCCTGAGCAGAAACACAGGGCCCTCGTTCCTGCGCTTCCGATTAGAGGACCCGCGCGGTCTCAGCTGCGCGTGGATTCCTCCAAACTCCACGTGATGTCTCTTTCTTTCCTGCCTCATCCTTATTGTGCGGCTGCAGCAAATCCTAGCCAGGAGTGTGACTGAGCCGCAGGAGTCCCTCTAAGGAAGCACTGCACCAAAACAGGCAGTGGTCACAGCAGCGCCGATACAACAGCGATGCCAACACCCACTCACGACCCACGGAACTTTCTGTACTCCCGATTAGTAAACGGACGCGTGGGTCCTTGCCTGCTTCTAAAATAATCTGTAGGATCAAACTGAAGATTAAAGGGTCACGCAAGGAACCATACTTAAACTTTGGAAGTGGACAGCAGTCACTTCACACAAACTATCCAAAAAAATCCACAAAATCTCAATTCTCACATCAAGAATGTGTGCTAAGTGGCCTTGCTTCTCAAGAGTTGCTACCCTTGCTATACAAATAAAATTCCCATTTTTACCAAACGAGCTTTCCCTCTGCTCCTGAGACCTACCTCCCCTGAAGATAGTAAGTTATTGAGGTATTCTAGAAATGCCTCATCTTTGATCTCGTTGTCAGTAAAGATGAAGGTAATGCCTCTTCCATCAGCACCAGCAACTTTGTATAAAGACTTTAAGTCATCTATTAGGTTAGCCACATTGTAAGACCTGAAAAGGGAAAATTTACAATCAGAGAAAGAAGTATGCAGTCGGAATTCATCTCAAATCCCAGCAAGAACCCATGGTCGTTACAGTGTCCTCTATGCCAGCCTCGACCGGTATTAAGTAACAGCGCCTTGCAGAAAACACAGGGACGGGTGCTGAAGAGCGAAGTGTCACCATTCAAAACAAATATGCTGTATTTATTTTCGAGAGTGAGAAATAGGGAGATTTACCAGAAGTGACCCTTCTGGTAAATCTCCCTAGTGCTGGGAACAGGACAATGAGCTTTTAACCCCTGCCACTTAGAGTTCTTGGTAGCCGTTCCTGCCCAACTGAGTACATGTCTAATATCTGATCTGAAATTTGGATGAGTTTGGTCTAGTGAGAAAAATCGCAATAAGTTATACCTAAAGTACATAGACTAGTCATTTGCACAGCTCACTAAGTGGTTAGACACAGAGAAAGCCAACAGAAAATTAAAGATTATGCAGTTAGGTATAAATAACAGAAATGTCCTTAGGTGGTCACAGCTTATGAAAAGAGAAGATGTTGGTCTCTGTTTACCGTTTCCTGCTGGATGCATGTGCTGCAAGTGGTGATGCGATATATAAAAACAAAGCAGGCACTTTCCAAAGTGCTGCATGTGGTCAGGGTGAGCTGACGGCAAGCACAATATAGAAACCTACTTGTAGGAGGTCTCACAGCACAAGCGGTAGGGAGCTTGGCTTGAGCCAGAGCCTGTGACGCAAAAGCTATGGACCTTGGAACTGGAAAGCTCTGGGTTCCAATCCTTGCTACAGCTTTAGCAAAGTCCCCTTGTGTTTCTCAGCTGTTGTTTCCTCATCTACAAAATAACAATATGCACTGTAAAGGTTGCGGGCACTGAGAATGACACAGTATAAGGACACTTCAAGGCATACACGGCTTCTCTTACGCTGGGTTTTAAACTAGGAGCACCAGTTCCCCTGTTCAGGGTGCACTACTGTAAAAAGTTCTGAGACTTCAGCAAAAGAATCTTCAGCCCAAAGAGGACCTAAGCGTCCCTTTCTGAAGCGTTCCCACCGGGAACTCGCAGAGGGTTCCCGAGCTGCAGCTGCACCTGTGCCTTGGTGGCATGGCCTGCACTTCTGGAGCAAGCTTTTCAGAGAGAGACCTGGCACACAAGCCATCCTGCAGTGAAGTCACGTAACCACGTGGGCTATTAAAAAAAGTTAGACTGCTTATGTACTGCTTCTACAGTATACAGACAGAGCCCCAACCCGCCCTCTTCAGGTCCGGTCACCCCCGCTCATCTGAATATGCACGTAGAAAATACTAATAATCTTAATTACCTCTTCAGAGCTTATAAGAAATAGGTTATAGCTATAACTGTGAAAGTAGTAAGTTTATTTATAAATGTCAAGGAAATCATAGGAGAATATTTTTGTGACCTTAGGGTGAACAAAGATTTTTAAACAGAATACAAAAAAAGGTGGAGGGATAAAACAGATATATTTCATTAAAAGTGAAGATTCACCTGCCCAGGTAAAAAAGCAAGACAACAACTTGGGAAAGGTATTTGCAGTACAAACCCTAACCAAGATGTTGTATCTAAAATACATAACGAATTAATGACCCATAAGAGAAAAAAAATCACAATTCAATTTTTTAAAATGGGAAATGACTTAAAAATGGCTTATTTTGTAAGCAAGGTTGTCTAAATGGCCAATGAAAGATGAAAATATGATCAATTCTTAGTAGTCATTTCAGGAAATCAGATTGAAGCCACAGAGAGATAGTGTGGTACACTCATCAGAATTGCTAAAATTTAAAAAATACATAATAACAAGGATGGACAAAGATGTGGGGCAACTGAAATGCTCTCAAACTTAGTGGGAATGAAAACTGGTTCACTCACTTTGGAAAACTTCTCATATCTACCACAGTTGAATACAGTATTATGTGTATTCTATATTCAGCAGTTCTCTTTGAAGCAGCATATTTAGACATGTACAAGAGCATTCAAAGAAGCTCTATTGGTCAAAGACCAAATATTTACTTTAAAATTTTTTTTAATTTTAAAGAGAAAAAAAGAGTAGGGGATTTAGATTAGCGGCTAAAGTACCTGCCTGGCAAGTGCAAGGTCATGAGTTCAATCCCCAGTACCAAAGAGAGAGAGAGAGAGAGAGAAAGAGAGAGAGAGAGAGAGAACACACAGAAAAAAAACAAAAAACAAAAGAAACAAACAACAACAAAATCCAAAACAATAGAGATATAGGATTTCAAGACAAGATGATAGAAATTTAACAGTGGTTACTGTATTGCATGTTGTTATCTTCAAAAGAGTTGCACGGATTACCAGATACAGGCACGCAAAATTGATTGAACAATATGATCACTAAGTGTTCTGTTCCTTTCCTTGAACTAATAGAATTAGTAGTACAATTATCTTAGCTATCTCGCATGCATATATATATATTTTTTTCTTTTCCTTTCATTTTTTTCTCCTTTCCCCCATCCCAGTTGTTCTTTCCCTTTTGCAATACCTATTGCACCTTTTGGAGCTTATTTACTTTTTCAGTTGCTTATACTAAGGAGACTATAGAGTGTTACACATGCAAGTCTGATTTATTTCACTTATAGGACCAAATATTTATTAATAGTGTAATAGATGAGTGAATGGTGGTAATGACACGCAATTAAAATAGAAGATGATGAGCAATAAAAATGAACAAACCACAGCTAAAATACAACAGCATGGTTGAATCTCACACACAGTGCTAGAACAGAAATGAAATGTGATGTCAAAAAAGAAAACCCTGTATGAACTGACCTGAAGTTCAAAGCTAAGCAAAGTGAGTGAACCCACTCAGGAGTGGGAATCTTGTTTGCCTGGGAAGGTAATAACTGACATACAACACGATAATGCTTCGGGGGGACAAGCAGTGTTTTACTTCTTGTGGGCTGTTCAGCTAGGTGTACTTTGTACTTTGTGACACAACACACACATTCCCCTACATACGTGATAGTTAGATAAAAATTTACTTAAAAAAGAATAAACACAAGTTGCATTTCTTTAAAAGTTAACATCTAATTTTAGAGAAATTAACTTAGAAAAGCATGTGGGCGTGTTTTCTTTTATCTTACCTGGTTAAGGTTATTTGGAATATTTGATATCCAGCTATAAACGATGCCAATCTTGAAAGACTTTGCTTTCCTGACCCACCAACGCCCACCAGCAATGCATTTCCACACGAAGCCCGAATTATTCGTGAAATCTGTTTTGAAATTTTAAGTGTTCATTAGAGAAAAAGATGTAACTATTTACACTTTTTTGTACAAGAGTCCAAGGGTTGACCAGAATTTTCTAGAATTGTATTAGACATTTTTCTTGTGATTATATTCTTGGAATTTAAAAAATGTTTACATTGGTTTACTCATCTCAAATTTTTTTGTCCATCTATCAGGAACAAATCAGTTTTGCTCTATTTCATAACTATTCTATGTGTTTGTGTGTATAATTTTATTATTTTTAGACTTAAGGGATGCTAATTTGCAGAAGATGTAAGAATAGGTTAGAATTGTTTGCTTATTATCCATCGGTAATACAGTGAATCTCTACAACAAACACTGCCCTGTCATATGTCTGCCAACAAAGAACTTTGTTTGTTTGTTTGTTTTTGCAACAGGGTCTCACTCTGTAGTTCAGGCTGGCCTTGAACTCACTATGTAGTCCAGGCTAGTCTGGAACTCACAGTAATCCTCCTGCCTCAGCCTCCTAGTATGCACCACCGTGCCTAGACAACAAAGCATTTTTCTTACTCTGTATTTTTTAAAGAGAATAAAACCAAACAAAGTAAAACAGAATAAAGCCAATCAAAACAAAACAATGAAACAATTCAAAACAAGATAATAGGAAATTAACAATGGCTACTACCTTCCCTTTTTAGACATTTCCTCCCCTTTCACTTTCACAGTGTCTATCGTACATGCTGGGTCCCACTAACTCTTCAGTTTTTTATACTAGGGAGACAACACGATGTTCACCCATGTCAGCCCAAACCATTTCACCTATTAGCATGATCTCAAGTTGCATTCATTTACCTGCAAGAGCCTTGAGATTACCCTTCTTTAGATCTGAGTAGCTTTCCATTGTACAAACATGCTGTACAAACATACTTTCCTATCCATTCTGCAGTTGATGGGCAAACTTTTTTTTCTGGTTCCCTGTACATGGAGCAGCAAAGGACACTGAGTCTCCTTCGACTTTCAGTCTATGAATTTCCTTCTGAGTTAAATGTTTCTTGTATACCACACATTGATGGATCTTGTTTCTTGATCCACTCTGCCTGTGTTTCTATTTATTGATGAATTGCGGCCATCTACGTTAATGGCTGTGGCCAACATGCACTGGCTCCTCTCTGCCTTGCTATTTTCCTGCCCTTTGCTCCCTATTTTTCCCCTGATCAACTGCCTGCTCCACTCAGTGATCCCCCTCTGTCGCCATTCCTGGAGCCATGTTCATTTTCTCTCTCTCTAGAATGCTCTTCAGTATTATTTGTAGAATTGGTTTGGTGGTCCTGAATTCCTTCAGTTGTTCTTTGCATTGGAAGTATCTTGTTTCTCCATTAATTCTGACAGATAGTTTTGCAGGGTACATCAATCGTCATTGGAAGTTGTTTTCTTTCAGGACTTGAAATACTTCACTCCAAGCTCTTCTTGCCTTGATGGTTTGTGTTAAGAAGTCTGTTGTGATTCTGATGGGTTTTCCCTTATAGGTGATGTTTCTTTTCTCTGAAAGCTTTTAATGTTCTGTTCTTGTGCTGAATTTCTGGTGTCATAATTATTGTATGTCTGGGTATAGATTTATTTTAGTTATGGAGTTTAGTTGGAATTTAGTTGGAGTTTATATGTCTCACTTATCTGTATGTCAAGTCCTTTTCCAATGCTTAGGAGGTTTTCTGCTATTACTTCTGTAAATAGTCTTTTTATGTCATTTGTATTGACCCCTGATTTTTTGCTGACACCTATCGCTCTTAAATTATTTTTCTTTGCATCATCTTGCAGTCATTGAATTCTCACTTCCTGGTTCCTTGTTATTTTTAAGATCTTTCTTTTCACGATTGCTAGCTGCAATCCTGTCTTCAAGGTCTGAGAGTCGATCTTCAGTGTTTTTCAAGTAGTTTTGCTAGCTTTCAGTGGACTTTTTTTTTTTTTTTTTTTTTGGGTACTGGGGATCGAACTCATGACCTTACGCTTGCCAGGCAGGCGCTTAAGCCACTGAGCTAAATCCCCAGCCCTTCAGTGGACTTTTTAACTACTTGAATAACGCTTTGAATCTGTTTCATGAATTCTAATTCTTCCCTATATTGTTCATTCAAGGTTTCCCTCATTCTCCTATGCTCCTCTTTTTTTAAATCTATGTCTCCTTTAGATACACTCAGCAACTCTTTCATTATGTTTGTCATTTCTTCTTTTACCAGAGATATTATTTCTGATTTGATTCCTTTTACAGTCTCATGAAGTAGTTTCTTTACTTTAGTTGCCATCATCACAGAAATTTCAGGTGTGCAATTTCCAGTTTCTCCCATGGGCTTGTTCTGTGTGGGCTGGAAGCCAGAGATTGCCTTGTGCTCTTTCGTATTGACATTTTCCTGGTTTCCTCTAGATGAGCAAGTCGTGGGGTCCCAGGCACTTCCCACATTGGCTACCCATCTGTGGTTTAGGGGCATGAGTCAGGCACCTAGGTTTCTCCTAACCTAGGTTCACAGGGAGATGGTGGGGTATGGGGTGGGCTTCTTCAGACCTGTGTGGCTTCTCTGAGGCATGGCTGGTTCTCCTGGCCCACACTGGCTATAGGTCCCTGATGGTGGCCACTGGGCTCACAGGGCTGAGGTTGGCTGCTGCTTCTTCTGGCCCAAGCTGGCTACCCACGGGAGAGTCCATTAAAATATGGAATGCTTCATGAATTTGCGTGTCATCCTTGCTCAAGGTCCATGCTATCCTCTCCGTATCATTCCAATTTTAGTATCTCTGCTGCTGAAGCAAGCATCAGGAAAAGCATTTTTAAAAGTACCAAAATTCTCCATAAGGTGAGGGCAAAGGAACATTTATGGAGAAGGCTCAGAGAGACCAGCTTCACTCAGTGTTACTGTTCCAGGACTGATTTTCCCAAGGAGGATAAGACTCACATCGTGGTCCAAAGCTTATGTAGGCCATTTGAAGACTTCCAAAGATGCTGTCTTCTACATTAATGCCACAGAAGAGGATCACTGAACCCATTATCATCACTAACTTTTTTCAATGCATGCTTAACAGATGGCAGCAGAGGCATAGTGCCTTAGTATGCTTTGATACTATCATTACATTTTTAAAACATGTTAATCATTTATGTGGTCTTATATTTACATCAGCTGCTGAGACCTGGCCATGGTGAGTGCTAATAATTATTTGGTGAACGCATGAGTGAGGAAACCACCTTAGAACATCTGGAATCTCAGCAACGTTGTCATACCTCGCTATCTGTGTCATCACTTAAGAGCTCACTCTCAGACAGCCAATGACAGAAACAAACTTTCTGTAATTCTTCAGGCTTTGCATCAAAACATGCTCCTTTTTGGCACCCCCTCTAACAGCTCATTGCTCCATCAGTCCTGTACACCTGCCTTATTCCTTTCCCGATCAGTTTGTCCATTGTCTGTACCAACCACATATCTGAAGTTTGTAAAGCAGCATCTTTTCCTTTGTGGGGAACCGGAAATAACAAATTGTAATTCCAGGAGGGTGTACTTCACTGGGATCGTCAGTGTCCTTTTAGAAAGATAAAGCTCTTTGACTAAACGTGTGAAAAGCTCTGAACACAAAAACCATGAATTTGTAATCGAAAACATTTGCTCTTGTGTAGGTGGATTCAAACAAAGGATTTCTTATTAAGCCTTTATTTCCTGAGACAGTGAACTGACCCAATCTATGTTTACTCTTCTATATGCTGTGTGATAGTGTGTATTTATATTCTTCCCAATTTATCTGTGAAATTTACTAAGCTTCAACACCATCTATTTATACCAGGAAATAGTCAACAGTTAGAACCTTAATAAGATGAGTCATTGCATCTTTAAAAAACACCAGGTCAAGAGATGTTCCTCTAATGACTTCGTTGAATTGCCTTTGGTAAAACTGAAGTTTTTCAGCTAGAAATTCCAATGATGGTACCTATGGGTAGAAAGAAAGAGGGGAATATGCAGGATGCAGATATTTTTTAAAGTCTCGATTGTCAAGGCACTCAAAATTATTTTTTAAAATTGTTTTAGGTTTTCCAGAGCCATATATTAATAAACTGTAACAATTTTTTTAATTCTTAATCTGCTTTTTACTACTATTTGTGGCTTTTAAAAAACATATAGAATTATCACTTGTTTACAGAGCCCCAAATTCACCAGTCTTTGTTGTTGTGAAATAAAAACTTACCCACTTTGCTTTAAAAATTGTTCACTCTCATTTAATTCTTTTTCTAATGCATTTTAGAATTACCTAGGTTAGATGACCTTGTTTTTTTTTAAATGCTTTTGAATCTTATTTCATATTTCATTAAACTTATAAATTAATTTAGGAAAAATGATGTTATTTTCATTTAGTTAAGTGAGGTTTTTATCCTGTTAATTCCAAAATGTTTTATCTAAGCATTGCTGTTGTTGAATGAAATACTCGTGTGACATTTTCTGTGTTGTGATTGCTGGCAAGGCCTGGCGAACTTTCTGTGAAGGGTAGGACGGTAAATACCATAGGTTGGCGGCCTTTACCGTCACTCTTGTGACCTACTCTGTCCCTGCAGTGCCAAACTGCCACGGACAATAGATAAGCAAAGGGGAATAGTTGTGTCCCAATAAAACTTTACTCAGGAACTTTATTGAGTTAGTTCCTTTATTTATGTAGTTTCTTTATTTGAGTTCAGATTGTTTCCATGTGTCACAAGATATTATTCATCTTTTGATTTTCTAAGTTTTTAAAAATGTGAAAACTGTTCTTAGCTCATAGTATAACAAAAACAAGCAGTGAACTAGAAATGGCCCACAGATTGTAATTTGCTATCATCTGGTATAGAAGATAGTTTTTTGGGTTTGTGTGTTTTCATTTTGGTTTGGTTTGGGGGTTTTCTTTTTTTTTTTTTTTTTTTGAGACAAGGTCTACTATGCAGTTCAGCCTGGCCTTGAGGTCACTTTGTAGCCCAGGCTGGTCTCAAATTTGCAGTAATCCTCCTGCCTCAGCCTCCCAAGTACTGGGATTACAGGAGTGCACCACCAATACCCAGCAGAAGATAGTTATTGTGTTGTGTGTTTCTATAACTTCTATAACTTGATCATCCTTCTGCATTCTTATTAAACCAATTCAAAATTCTTCGGGGTTATATAATTAAATAATCATATCCTCCACCAATACTTTGGTTTTTTTCCTGTCTGATAGCAATAGCTATTTTTGTCATTTTACTCCACAGCAATAGTAAATAGAGTGGGGATGGTGGGCTCGCTTGCTTTGTATCTGACTTCAATAAGATTGTTTCCAAATTTCTTTGATGGAAACATTTTACTTGGAGTATGATAAAATGTGAATCACAACACATTCATAAATTAGGAGTCATGGCACCTCCACAGTGAAACTAGTGCAGAGAGAAACATCTAGACAGTGACCTGAAGTTTCCTAAGAGATGAAAACACACACCAATTCATAGACCTTGGGTACTTCAAAGATAGTGTCCTCGGGTTCGTCGCCTGTTGGTTCAGGCATCTCGCGGAGGAAATCCACAAAGTATGGCTCAAGGAGAATACAGGAGGCTATTTCGGAACTGATATTTTCTTCAACTGCACGGATAAGATGTATATTAAACCACTGCTCGTCTTCGGGAACTATAAATCTGAAAAAAAATATACTAGTAAGGATGCAAAATATGAAAGCATCTTTTCTAGCTGAACGTGGTCGCAGCCTCCCTCAACCTGTTTTCAGACCCAGCCCCGACCTTCCTCACATCCCTATCCAAGATAATCATCACTCATAGAAGAGAGATCAGGGGGCCCTAACCCTTCCGCAGAGTGTAGGCCTGAGAGTAACAGGCGAGTGTCCTTCCTCTGGGTTTACGGACACAGTGCACGAAGGTCCGTTCCAGACTTACATCACCAAGCGAGGAGGAACAGCACGAACATTTGACCAGTTCCACTATCTTGTGATACACACTTGACAACCGTGTAAGACGGATGCTACCATTCATATATTAATGATGAGGAAACTGCAGCTGAGAAGGCAACTGAATTTAATGAGGTGAAACCAGATTTCACCATGAGAAAACCTAACCAGAGTTGACAATTTTTGTTTGTTTGTTTTGGTACCGGGGATTGAACTCACTACCTCATACTTACCAGGCAGGCACTTGTGCCGCTGGGCTAAACCCCAGCCCCAGAGTTAACGATTCTATAACATATATGTAACTCAATTTTGCTGTAAATGTACTGTTACAATACTTCTCAAGGAAATTGGTGGGGCTTTGTTTATTGTTTCTTCTCCTTCTAGTGTACTAGGGCGTATACCCAAGGCCTCAAGGCATACGGCTAGGCCAGCACTCCACCACTGAACTATGTCCTCAGCCTGTTTTATGTTTTATTTCGAGAGAAGGTCTCTGTAAGTTGCCCAGGCTGGCCTGGAACTTGTGATCCTATTGGCACAGCTTCCTGAGTGGCTAGGATTACAGGTGTGCACCACCGTGCCCAACTGGCAGAGCCTTTTTAAGGTGAGCAGTGCTTGTTAGGCTACCACTGCCTCACAACCCCTAGAAAATTCCCACAATGCTCTTTCCACTACTCACCTGAGTAGGGAATGCAAGAATTAGTCTGCAAGTGAGGAGAGGAAAGAGTAATGCCAACAGGTCTGCTGCTGCTATGAATTCAAGAGGGGACATTACGATTTATAGACAGACTTGGGTTTTTTTGTTTTTTGTTGTTGTTGTTTTGTTTTGTTTTGTTTGGTACCAGGGATTGAACTCTCAACCTTGCACTTGCCAGGCAGGTGCTTATGCCGCTAAGCTAAATCCTCAGCCCCTAGAGACTTGTTAAGCTGGAGCAAATGAGTCTAGACGAAATCATTTTCACGTGACTAAATTAGCCCACATCTATGTACAACATAGTAGCTATTAGTGACCTGTGGTTACTTATATTTACATCTACATAAAATTAAATGAAATTTAAAAAAAAAATTAGTCTGCAAGTATAAACTCCTTAAGTCATTCATGTAACTTCAAGTGCTGTCACTTATACCTGTCTGCAATTACTCGGTTGCACTCATGTTTGAAAAGTGACATGAGAACAGGGATTGAGTCACACTCCTCAGCTTTTATGGTTAACATCCCTTGCCAGATTCTGGAAAGATCGCGGAGATTGAAGATGTAATGAAATTTAGAAGGCGTTGGCAGCATCTTCACCTGGAGACCAAAAAAAAAAAATTTTATACACACACACACACACACACACACACACATACATATTTAGAGCTGTCAATTAGCTTTCAGATAAAATTAAAAGTAGGAGGGCTCTGGGAATAAGTCTATTTCACAATGTCTATTTCAGATAAAACAGGCTGAGAAATCAATCAAGAGTAAGTTTATATTTTTATCACAGTACTGACAGAAAAAAAATACATCATAAATAAAACAAACATGGTGTTTAAAAGACCATAACCTCTTGAGTAGGGTAGATTCAAGAATAATGCATATTCCAATGCCTTGTTCCACTACCATGAATCGGCTTTGAATAAGACATTTTCCTCTGAATTCTTAAGAACTCTGTGAACTATGGGACTAATCATTCCTGGTCATTATTAACTAGTGCACCTTTGGAAATACAGTGTAACAAAAACATGGAACATGAACTGGCTGTCGCACAGGCACGAACACCAAACGATCGCTAAAGTTGACAATGACCATATCCCATAGACCATGTTGATTAAGGTCCTTAATGTTTTTGAATCTCCATAATATATTTCCACAACATAACCTGGATGTCACTGTGGAGGCCCTCCTCAATGTGCCCTTCATCTACTCGTGTTTCTATAATAAGCTGATGGCAAGACTGATATGCAGCTGTAATAGGGGGCTTTCTGTTTTCATATCCAAGCACCAAGACAGCATTCAGCTACACTAATTTATTTGCTGTTCCCATCACCTTCTAGAATATAAAAAGCAAATCTATGACAGTACACATCTGTATGCATGCTGTAGGTGTGGAAAGCCTTGCCAGCCATGTATGAAGATCAGCACTGGTACCACTTAGCATCATTTTGGAAAGTAAAAAACAGTAATCGTGCTGGTGATACAAAGTACACTCCCCATATGATTAATTTAGGAAAGCACTTGCTTTCTTCAGCCTCCCCCATTCTGTATGAAGAAAGTACCCCATGGAGTTTGCAGAGTAGCTATTACTGGCTAATTCACAGTGCAGGTTAAAACAGCAGGGAGTAAGAGAAGTGGGAACAAAGAGAAGTCTTGTCCTCTCCATCACCTTTCAATTTCCCTCCTTGCTCAGATACACTGCAAGACAAGATGTTCGTTCTATCCACTAAAATATAAGACACACATTTATATTATAAATATGTAGAAAATACTCAAGGGACAAGATTGCATATACATTGATTGTTTTCCACGTGATAAAACACCATGACTGTAATGGCAGCCATTGGGGTAAGTGGAACAATCACTAAAGAGAATTTTAAAAAAAAAACTCTTTTCCTTCTTATTCTCAGTATTTATTAGCCTCCTTCTTTCCTTTTCTTCTAATATTTTCCTTCACTTTTGTCTCCTTTCTTTTTCTCATCTGCTTCTGCTTTCAAGTGATATAAAGGTGAGTCAATGCACAAGGCAGGGAGGAGTTTAAAGGGCCCCTTGTGAAGGTGGGAGATTTGAAGACGAGATACCAAGAAGGTGGCTTCTTTAGGGGTCGGAGGGGAGAAAGATTCATTGTCTGCGTACCTCCCATTTTTCCCAGGAAGATGCCACAATTAAGGGACAGCTACCTCTGCTGCTGACAATGATGCTTCATTCCAGGAAGGGGTCAGATGACAGACAGGAAGTAAAAACATTCATTAAAAAAGAAAAAAACCAGGCAAATAATAATAATGCTAGAAGTGATAGTAAAAAGATAAAGTAGGGTCAGGAGACCGAGACACGGGCACTTATTTTAGAGGACAGTCCAAGAAAGGCCCTCTGAAGATAAGAACAATCAGAATGAGCAAACCAAACTGAGGGCCCCGCCGCAGGAGAAACTTGAAGGACCCAGAGTGGAAGAAGGATGTCGCAGCTCAAGCAGGGGTGAAGGGGAGAGAGGTAGAAGGCTGGTCCTGATGGTTCACTGTAAGTGTAACTGGACATCCACTAGTGGTTTTAAGAAGCAGTGACAGGCTGGACACGATGCCTCACTCCTATCACCCCAGCTACTTGGCGGCTGAGACAGGAGGTCACAAGTTTGAGCCAAGGCTGGGCAATTTAGTGACTTAGTGAGACTCCGTTTCTAAAGAAAAAAGGACAAGGTGTAATTCAGTGGTATTGCGCCCCTGAGTTTGATCTCCAGTACTGGAAAGAAAAAAACAAAGTGTAATGTATTTTTATAAAACATTAAGGCTGTGTAAAGAAGAGCGTTCAGGAGGGGAAGAAGGAAGCCGGGAGATTGGCTAGGAAGTCCTTGCGGGCCCAAAGACAGACACAAAAAGCACTCAACAGGATGGTCGTTGGGGAAGTGCTTATCTTTGGGGTGTACTTTGAAGGTGACATCACTGAGACTTGCTGGGAGGCGTGTAGATAGTAAGACAGATACATCAAGGATGGTGCCCTAGGTTTTAGCCTGAGTGACAAAATAGCAAGGTTCCTAACCTAAGAGGCAAAATTCTAAAGAAAGATCATAATTTAAGCATACTTAAGAATTCCTATGGACATGTTCACTTTGAGTTAGAAATCAGTCTAGGGCCAGCCAGCGGGGTGGCACATGCCTGCAATCCCAGCACTCGGGAGCTGAGGCAGGAGGATCACCACGAGCTCAAGGTCAGCTTTAGCTACGTAGTGAATTTAAGACCAGCCTGAATGACACAGCGAGACCCTGTCTGCAAAGGAAAAAAGGGAAGGAAAAATCAGTCTAGAGCCAAGCAAGAAGAGAGGCGTGGAATAACTGTACTAAGTTTGAAGTCACCAGCACAGAGGTGGCGCTCAAAGTCGAGCTGGGCAAGGCTCCCCAGGAGAAAATGCAGCTAGAGCAGAGGCCCAGCACCCAGGCCAGGAGCATTCCAGTATGAAGAGCGGAAACTAAGGCAGCCAGTAAGTTAGGAGGGAAACCAAGAGTATGAGAACCTTCTAAAGCCCAAGAAAGAAGGAGTCTCCAGAGGGGTTTTTCCATCAAGAGCTCCTGAAAGTCAACTAAGACAAAGAAGAAAGTTGGAACTGGCAAGATTAGGCCTTTGAGGCCCAGATGAGAACAGTGGGAACCAAGGCTTCTGTAAAGCGGGCTCAAGAGGTAAGGAAAGGTGAGAAAGTGGAGGCAGAAAACCTTCAGACGGCAAAGGAAACTGATGCGAGACACCCACAGGCGTCACGAAACCAGCGCTACAAGCACATTTAGTACCAGCCCCGCAGGTAAACAGATGGTTCTCACCACAGAAACCTGTCTCAGGGACTCGGATCCTGCCGCTCATTTCTTAGTTTCTTTAAAGGAGGCAAAAGAGCACGTGAGCAAAGACCGTCTGTGCAGAAAGACCAGCCTCCGCCCCCAAGAGCAGAACTGATTCAGATGGAGGCTCCGGGGAGGAGCCCTGCCTTCCACAGGGTCACCCAGCTCCCCCGGGTCATCCTGTCCCAGCCAGAATCCCCTCAGGCAGCTGAAGAATCTGAGAGCCTGGCACAGACACGGGCATCTGCCCAGGAGTGTTTAACTGGCTTAGTTAACTAAGAATTCTCTCCCTTGCCACTTTTTTTCCCAAACAGATCAATTTTCTTTTTCTTTTCTTTTCTTTTCTTTTCTTTCTCTTTCTTTCTTTCTTTCTTTTCTTCCTTCCTTCCTTCCTTTTCCTTCCTTCCTTCCTTCCTTCCTTCCTTCCTTTGAATCTCAGCCTCCATTCACATGGTGACAGATCCAGGTTCACTGAGATTCACACAGGGTTCTGATGTGTGTATTAAAATCTAGCCTACTTTCTTAAGGACACTTCCGCCCATTTGTGAATTCACAGCTCACTTCCAAGAATCACACAATTAGGACTTCGAGGCCCAGTGAGCTGAGAATAACAGAAGTCCATGTATTAACTCAAGTCAATAAATATGTGTGTGTCTGACACAGTTTGGTGGCAGGAAACAGAGGTACAAAGCATGACAAATCAGACTAACGAGTAGAAAAGCAGCATTCTCACTTCAGAAAGATTCTCCTCCATCTCGCATGTCATGTCTGGTTTACAGTAATATCTCATGCATATGGAAAGCATTACTCAGTTAGAATATTTGCTCTCTGGAAGGAAAAGGTGTCATAAATCTATCTGAACGCCTAATTCGTCTTGTCTCAAAAAAACACTGTGACATACGATGTTTGATCATTTAATGAGCTGTGAGGTGAGACGGGCTGGGGAACAGCTGACTTTTTAAAAGATTATGGAAACAAACCCTTCTGTACCTTGGTCCACTGCCACAGCACTCTGCCCACTGAGACTAAATGGGGGATCATCTCACATATTTCAGGTTTGAACTTTCTACAAGGATCAAAGTATCCACAGCCAATAAGTCCTGGAAAATAAAAAAGATTGAAAGTGTGGGCTTACCAAAAGCATTACCAAGGTGCATGTTTATCCCAGTGAACAAATCATTACAAGGCTGACTTAACTGGGAAATGCTAAGAATATCTCTCAAGAAATCAGTTAAGATTAGGAGTTGGCAGTGACTCACCAAGCTTAGTAATGAGTGTGTTATATGCATTAACTTATCTAACCCTTCCAGGCCCCATGAGACAATGACATATGATAGACTATTATTATTATTATTATTATTATTACTCCCATTCTAACTCAAGTGGTAGTGATATGTGTGTGTGATCACGGGGCTTACATGCAGGTAAATCTGAGATTTGCACCCACGCAGCCTGGAAAAGGCTTAGGAATGACTTTCTCATCTTACAGAGAAGAAGGCCAGGTCCAGGTAGGGAAAAGAAACTGTCCAAGATCACATGGATTGCTTGCTGTCATAACTGAAATAGGACCCACATCTCCTATAGGAGACAATTTGAGCAACTCCCTTTGAACGCAGAACAATTGCTGCAACATTGATTATATTGAGGAGGCTTATTTCCACATACTGATAGTACAGAGCTGGCTATGGTGTTTCCTTCTATCTTCAGCTGGCTCTAAGCATTGCAAATAAGGCCAGCCAAGGGAGTGGTGTGTAATCTCTAAAGCCAGCAGACAGTCTCCTGTTTCCTCTCTAAAAGATGAGCACAGCAGGATGGCGGAGCCAGTCAGCTCAGGGAATGTCAGCCTTGGGATAAAGAGGCTACGATTCCCCAGGGCACAAAAGTTTACATATCAGAAACTGAGGCAACAGCCTCCTAAAACAACTCAATTGCTTAATTTAATTATGCAGGCTGATCCTTCTGCATGTCTTTCTCTCTGAATTTTGCAGAGATGCTTCTCTCCCCACCTGGCTGGCCAGCTCAGGTTACTTAGATAGTTCCTGCCATCCTATCACTCATCCTCAAGCAATTCCCTTCTTCACAAGATAATAAATTCTAGGGGAGGTCTTGGATCAGGGCCTCATGGGGATTGGATTCAGGACCCCTTAACAGCCCTTTGAATATGTCTTAGTGTCTTTACTCTCCCCGTGGGTTGCATCAGAGGTGGTACCTTGAAATTACCTTCCCGGGATTCCAATAACGCCTCCATGGGATCATAAATATAACTTTTTGGATTGTGAGGAAGACTGGAAAAGGTATTGCAATATTTGGATGACAATACACAACATTTGGGATTACAATATTGGGAGCCCAGTCTGTCAACATCTCCGCCTGGCCTGGCTGGGCAGCCACACCTGGGGACAGTGAGCACAGTGACAGTCACAGATTCCCTTAGGAAGGACATTTCCTAAAGTCTCGAGATGCCTTGGAGTCAGGCAGCAAGAAGAGATTTGCTTTATTTCACTCCAAAGAGCTGTACCCTGCATGCTTGGTTCTGAACAGAGAAATAAGATCAGTATCTGCTCAGACACTCGGCAGGTCTGTGAGAGGCAGAGCATACTGAAGGAGCAGGTTCATTCCCGCGGACTGAAAAGCAGTTGCCATGGGAAAACATGAACTTGCCGTCCAAAGTCCTAGTGGGTCGTGCTAGATGCCCCAGTG
Source organism: Dolichotis patagonum (assembly GCA_004027295.1). Classification (NCBI taxonomy): domain Eukaryota; kingdom Metazoa; phylum Chordata; class Mammalia; order Rodentia; family Caviidae; genus Dolichotis; species Dolichotis patagonum. Next base: position 75,305 of record PVJX010003774.1, read on the forward strand.
GGCTTTTGGCTTCCTGAAGCGCTGTATTCTAGATTCCCACCTTCCTGTGGGACAAACCTTAGCAGCATGGACCCTGAATCAGAAGACAGGGATTAACACCCCTCTCTGCCAGGCACCAGCTACAAGGCCTGGACTGGGCAGCTATTTTACTACCCCAAGCCTGGCTTTCTGGAATTGTGTGTCTCTCTGCGGTTTGCTTCTTACCAGTCAGCATCATATTTCTTGGTCCCATTCATGTTAAAGCACGCACTGCTGTACGCTACATTTTGTGCTTTTTGCCACAATCTGCTTACCCACTGTTGGTGGCAATGGATATTTGGGCTATTTCAAGATTGTGCTGCCAAGCACACTGTTCTGTGAACATGTTTGTGTAAGTCTTCTAGTGTGCACGTGTTAAACCAGCTACAGAGGAATCGAGGACCTAACTATGGAAGGCAATACTACAGGGTATTTGGAAGAAAATAAAGGATAAGATCTATGTGAGGTCTGGGTAGAAAGCACTTCTTAAGAGAGATCTTAAATGCACAAATCGTAAAAGAAAAAATGATAAATTGGTATATTTCTAGCAGTGGAACTGGTGGGATATGCACATGTCCTACGTTACCAGTAATAATGCCAAACCGCTGTCCAAAGGGTCCACGGCCAGTTATACCCCCACTCATAGGGAAGGAGAGTCTCAGCCGCTTAAGCACTCTCACTAATACTTTTATCAGAATTTCTCTCCAGGTTTGGTGCAGCATGCCTGTAATCCCAGCACTCAGGAGGCTGAGGCAGGAGTACTGCTTCGAGTTCAAGGTCAGCCTAGGCTACTTAGTCCAAGGCCAGCCTGAACTACATAGTGAGACTCTGCCTCAAAACAAAAATGCAAATATAGTGATCACAAAATAGCATTTCCTTGGCATTTTTAATCTGTATTTTTCCCAAATACTAATGATATTTGTGATTTTTATATTTGTTTCCCTCCTTTCTAAGTGTCTTGAGTTTTGCCCATTTTTATATGGGGTTATTTGATTTTCACTGATTATTTTACAGGATTTCTTTGGTATTCAAAATACAAATTTTGTGTTATGGTATGTGTTAAAAATTGCTTACTCCTTAAGGCTTGTTTTTTCCTCCTCCTAATGAAATTTTTAAATGGAGAGAAGTTCTTAATTTTAATTTAGTGAAATTTACACTTTTTTCTCTGTTTTTGTGCTTTCTGCATCTTATTTAAGAAGACATTTCCTACTTAGTGATCATTTGAATATTTTCCTATTTTTCCTTCCAAACGCATTGCAGGTTCATCTTCTGAATTTAACTCCTTAGCCCATCTGTATTTGACTTTGTGCTTGTTGTGAAGTAGAGAGCTCTAATTTCAATATTTTTCTATAAGAACTTGGAAATTATATATATATATATAAATTATATATATAATTATATTATGGAAATTATATATATAAGTATATAAATTATATATATATAATTTTTGACAGTGCAACTTATGTGTGCCTAAATTTGGTGTCAAAAATCTTACCTTCATTAACAGGTCAAAGTGCTGCATTTTACTTGACATATTATTATTATTATTGTTAACCTGTGATGGATGCAGATATGCTGGTATTCACTAGCACAGATTTCCCTGTTTAGCCATGCCAAAGAAAATCAAAACACAAAGCTTCTTTCACCTGTAATGTCAACCTTCAGCAAGGCGACTTCTAAATCTCTCTGTCTTAGAACAGGCTACAAACATGAGTCATCTTTCTCATTAATCTCTCTTTCCTGGGTAGGTAGCTCTCCATTTCAGATATTTAATCCCTATTTTATGCAGGTCTTTTTGAGGTCGTACAGTTTTGTATATTTTATATACAATATAAAATATAAAATAATATAAATATAAACATTTATATCACATTTATATATGATATAAAATATACACCTTTGGCATACTTTCTATGTGATGCAGTAAAAATTAAATACCAAGAATCCTCTTACCAAAAATTTTGTCTATGGACGCGTTTGAAGGCAGTGTGCAATTAAACACGGTGAACTGTCTTTTTAAACGCTGTGGAATATCGTTTCGACCTCCTCCGGGATGGATCATCGCCGCTATGAGCTGCACGTCCACAATAGTAGTGAAATCTCCGGGCTTATCCAAGCTGTACATTCCCTCCATTTCCATCATCTGCCGCACAATCTCGTTAGTTATCTGAAAATTTACACTAATATTTTTGTGACATATCACTACATGGTCCTCTACAGCTCCTGTGAAACAGTGCTGACGAGATTAGCAGAAAACCATCCAGCTCCCAGAAGGCACCTCGGTGATCACCTTCAGGGCCGTTTGATTTACACGACGCCACCCATGAACTCTAAGTCATAAAAGTTAAGCATGTCTGGTACCAGGAGGGTGTGCCTCTGCGCCCTTCACCCCGAGTAAATTTACATAGGTGATTATGAGACAGCTGGTACAAATGGCGATAGTACTTAGGGTTACAGCAAGTTTTACACTAGGTGTCGTTCATAGCTACATGCCAAAATACTCTAGATCAGAATGTAAGATGGTTCAGACTGAGCGTTCAGCCATTCTATTCCCGAAGGAGAGCAGAGGGAAGCTTTATATCACAAGCATACAAGCCAACTTTTGAGGGAGGTGAAAAAAGCAAACCATTTAGCTATTTAGGGAAATAGTGCTCCAGTGGCATTTAAAATGCAGAGATGCTGAGTGAACATCATACCAAATGTGTACGAGAATCCATAAATGTGCCAAGCATAGTGGCACACGCCTGTAAATCGCAGCACTCAGGAGGCAGAGGCAGGAGGGTCGCTGTAAGCTCAAGGCCAGCCTAGGCTGCATAGTGAGTTCAAAGGCCAGCCTGAACTACAGGGCAAGGCCCTGTCTCAAAAAACCAAAACAAGAATCCATAAATGCAGCTGGAACGGTCATGAGGAGGTTAGATCACACAGGACGAGCTCTTTGGCCATGGTAAGGATCTGGCATTGATATTCTATGAGTCTCTGAGGATTTTGCACAAAGGCAAGTGTCACACTCTGACTCATGTTTTAATTGGTTTCTGTCTCAGATCAGACTGAGAGAAGCAAGGGAAACAGAGATAATAAGGAAGCATTTGCAACGGTCACGAAGACAGATAGTGTCAGCTGGCACCAGGTGGTAGGGATGGAGGTGGTTTTGGATATGGTCTGAAGGAAGAGCCAATACAATTTCCTAACAGACTCAACGCAGAGTTGCTCTTTCCTGAGATGGAGAAGCTGTTGGAGAAGCAGGGATAGGACATTAAATTCAAGATCCAAATAGACATTCCCAGCTGGACAAATGAGCTCTTTAGCTTGCAGATGACGGGAGTGACAAGACCTAAACACACCCATCTCTCCGATTCTAGCAACTACTGGGGTCGACCTGCACTGGGGTAGAGGAGTGTGCAGACTGTTCAGGAATTCGTCTCAGGATGAACCCTGAGTTTCCAGTGGTATCCAGAGTGAGCAGGATGAGGAGTGGGCAGGCACAGTCCTGGGGGACTCGGCGTAGATGGTGCTCACCCCCGGAAACACTGGTGAGTTCTTCGAAGTGGGAAGACTTGGGTTGATGACTGCAGTGAGGACTATGATGTGTGGTAGAATTAATAAAGCATTTGTTTATCTATTATTTAATTTTATTTACTTGGTCTTTTTGAGACAGATCTTGCTATGCAGTTCAGGCTGGCCTTGACCTCACTTTGTAGCCCAGACTGGTCTCGAACTTGCAACGGTCCTCCTGCCTCAGCCTCCCACGTGCCGGGATGACAGGCATGTGTCACCACGCCCAGTTTAAAGTGCTTTTCTTAAACATCACGAAGTCCTCAGGGAATGAATGCAGAGTAAGAGGTTAGAACAAGGAAGGCACCCTGGACCAAGGCAGAAGTGAGAGAGGAACCAGAAAAGACACTGAAACCACGCAGCCAAATACACATGAGGGAGCTGAGGAAAACATGGAGGAATTTTAAGAAGGTGGAGTCCAAAAAAGCTGAGAATTGTCACTCGTCTTAATAACATGCAGGTAATTGATGTCACTAAACACACTGCTTAAGAATCATCTGTGTGAGCTTCTGAGTCATACCTGATCTCCCCACGCGTTAATCACAGGCATATTGATATCATCAATAAACACAGTCATTTTTCTCCCTCCTGGTGGCCCGTATGTGCTTCCCATCCGCTTATCCACATAACTTTCAATGGTTCTCTAGGAAAAAGAAAGGTTTGTCTTACGCATTAATCCATATGTACAAAAAGGTGAGTAATTTTTCAGAGCCAAATAACATTCTTTATTGCATTAAGTGTAAATATAATTCTTCTACAGTTAAAATTTTTTTAAAGTTATAGAAATGTTAATCATGAATTTATATTAGAGTAAATACACTCCAGTGGTCAGATTCAGCCTCAGTGATAGGTCAAAACATGCTACTTGGATTTGGCTTCAACCTTGGCCATAAGCAGGCTGAGGAACTGAATGCCAAGTGGAGCCTCAGCTCTCTTGAGACCTACGTATGGAAAACACACTTTATTGTAAGGTCCACTTTAAAATGTAATATGTTAGCTGGGCATAGTGGCACACACCTGTAATCCCAGCACTCAGGAGGCTGAGGCAGGAGGATTGTTGCAAGTTCCAGACCAGCCTGGGCTACAAAGTGAGCTCAAGGCCGGCCTGAACTGCATAGAGAGAGCCTGTCTCAAAACTAAGATAAAAATAAAGATGTAATGTGTTGATTACAATAGCGTGTGATGGGCTTTACCTGAAACATCATTGGTTCTGTGGCTGATGAAAAGTTTAGACTTTTGGACAGCTGCACCTCGGGATCGTATTTTTTCAAATAGGCCTTAATCATTACAGTTTTTGCAGTTCCCTGCTCTCCTGTGAGCAAAACAGCCTGCAAGGATGAGATAATCACTGTTGTAAGACGTTCAGGGCCCAGTATGCTACAGTTCCACTGGGTATTCTTGCATCTCTAACACAACAGACTTTGGATTGACTTTGGAGATGACATCTGCACCAAAATAAATCCTACTGGCATAAAAATTTAAATGTAAAATGCACATGGTGCTATAGAAGCGCTGGATGAGAAGGTGGTTGCGTGTTTGTATGACCACTGGGGTGTAGAAGAGATTTCGAAAGCAGACACCCACCTTCCCCAGTAAGCAGAGACAGCAGAGTCTGCAGCTGGCTGAGCTGGGAGAGCACCCTGGGATCTGGGGTTCACTGGCCAGCGATGGTACCTCCAGGCCCCCTTGTGTTAAAGGAGTTTAATTTTTCTCTCCACAGTGTGTGAGTAAAGGACATGTTTCTGAGACGGCTGGGGATCAACTCAGAATCTACCTCCTAAACTTACTTTGTGTTGTTTCGCGATGGTGTCTATCAAAAAATTTGTTCTGACATTGTCAACATTTGGAACCAAAATTGATGAATATTCTGGAATGCTGTCTGTTGGATAAAAATACGGCTGAAGTTTCTTATTCCAATGTTCCCAATCCCCTGCACAATAAGGAAAAATTTCTATCTTACAAATGTATTCTTGGAAAGTTATGTCAGAAGACGAAACTGTAAAGGCTTTAATCAGTTGGATCGTATAAACATCTAAAAAACTTTCCCAAAACATGTCCCTGGATCTGTTTATTTAAAGTTCTCTTCCATTGCTTTTCTCTTTCATTCTTGACAGTGGCAACTGATATCTTTTTTAACTTGCTATTTCTAGTAAGTAAATTATCAAGTATAATACCAATAATAATATCAATATATATAATATCAATTATATTGATATATAGTATCAATTATAATATCAAATTATCAATTGATAATATAATTATCAACTATATTAATCTTTTGGTTTCACTGATTTCTCCTCTTAGTCTTCTATTTTTTGTTCACTGATTTCTGTTTTGGTCATTGTTATTTCTTTCTTCTGATTACTTTGGGTTTAAGTGAACCCTTTCTTCTTTTGTAATACAGACATGAAGTGCTGTACTGAGAAATGTTTTATTATCCAGAAATCTGGGGAAATATTTTCTGTGCTCTTGAAAAGGATATGCATTGTGCTTTCTGGGAATGGACTATTTGCCGAAATGGGTTGACCGTGTTGTTCAAATCTTCTTTATAGTAATTCTGCTTTGGCAATTAGTGATGGGAAAGACACCTTTACCATACTTGTGGGTTGATCAGGTTCTGCAGTTCTGACAGCCTTCTTGGTACAGATCCTTCCTCTCTAGGGTTCTGCCCCATCAATCCTAGCCACTTGGCCTCCCCCAAATCAGCCTCTGCTTCCATGTTTTGGGGAGATGGCCAGTTCCCTGTGGTCTCCTCTGAGCTACTGCTAGAAGCCACCTTCAGGCAGTACAACTGCCTTGTTTCACTTCTTAGATTGACTTTACTCCTGTGCTATCTGTTGTCCAATGTCTGAAAAACGTTTGTTTCACATACTGTAGGTTTTGCCCAGTTTTCTAATATAAGACGTTAGACTCAGTTTCTACTACTCCACTGTGTTGGGAAGCAGAAATCCCCATATTTAATTTAAAATCAAAAACAAAGCCTCTGAAGACAGTTCCACCTTCTCCCTCAGAGCCATGCCTGTAATTCTCTCCAAAAGTGGGATGGATGAAGGAGACACTTGTGAAGAGCTGGCTAGAAGTTATCTGGCGTAGTATCTTAGATCCCTTATTACCCCTAAGCAAAGAGTATCTTGGTTCATTTCATCGGTACTTATGCTTAGGCAAACAAATCCCATCCAGAGCTGTTATTTAGGGAGCCAAGTAGGGTACCTACAGGCCCTCTGCATTGGCTTTGTCAGGACCCCTTGAGGAATGAATGGAGTAAGCACTGTCACTGTTGTACTCAGGGTTTTGCAAGGGAAACAATTTTATATAAGATACACAATTTATAGAATTATTTTATAGAAGTCAACCAAAGAGCCAAACACAAAAAATGCAGGAAATCTGTCCACACACTAAGGACCCCAAAGAATCTAGCTGAGGGCCTGAATCTCACAGTGATGTCCTGCATAAATCCAGCTGAAGACCTGGAGCTCATGACAGTGCCCTCTACGAGTCCAGCTGGAGGCCTGGAGCCCACGACAATGACTCATGCAAGTCTGTTTCACGGATCTGCACTGGGAAGGCCCCAAGGTCAGCGGTGCAAACTAGAAAGTCTGTGCCAGTGGGGTGAAGGATCCATGCCAGCAGGCTGAGGGTTCTGCACTGGAGCCAGGAAACAATGCTCAAAGAACCAGAGCTCCTGTGAAAAGTACCACAGCCAGCCGCAATGACGAGGTCCCAAGCTCCTCTGATGATAAAAACAGCCGAGCTCATCTCAGGAAGCCAACGCAACAAGCTTCTCCTGGAGACTGAGCAGCACACATCTTCCCCCTGGAGCCAGGAAGCGATGCTCAAGGTAAGGACGAGAGCTCCCCTAAAGCAAACTGCAGCCGCTCTCAGCAAGAAGGTCCCGAGCTGCTCTGATGATGAGAACAGCCAAGTTCATGTCAGGAAAGAAGCTCAACAGACTCCTCCAGAAGGACCAATGGCAACAGGAGAACCAGCACACTCCTTCTTCCTCTCCAGTTCTCCTTTTTCCTGTTGTTGACAACAATCCGCAGGTGGGCCCTCCACATACGGCACTACGCTGGTACAGTTCAGCTGGGTGTTACAAGTTGACCGCCACTTGTCAATCCACCACTGTACCCTTCTGTGAACATCTCCACTAAAACCAAGAAGGCGCCAGCATGTAAACATTTAGAACCCATGGTGGGTACTCAGAAGAAAATGCTAGAAACATCATTTTGGAGAATGTATGAGTGTCTACCTTTGCAGGCACAAAGGAAAGTAACTGCTCAGTTGTCAGGGAGGGCTGTGGGGCCTGGGTCTTCACCCTCTGATAACCAGAAGCCTGGCCCTCAGAGGAAGCAACTTGAACCTTCCAATAAGATGGGACCGTGGGATGCTCAGAGGCAAAGTCTCTGGAGAAGCTTGGCTCTGAAGGCCAAGAGGATTCATGCTGAGATCTGAGGCTTCATGTCGAGATTCATCTGTGTCATATTCTGAGTTGGAGTCCCTTTGTGTCATCTCAAGCCTTTGGAGGCGTGTAATCACATGCTGTAAAATTACTGGTCCTTCTGGTTTAAAATGATCAGCAGCAATATTTATCTTACTCCCTTCATAATAGGCCTCTCTGCACAAAACTGCACTTATTTTCCATTTCCAGTGTCATCTTTCACCCTCAATGTGCCTGGTGCACCCCAAATGTAGGAAAGCCTCTGTTTTGACACCCCAAACCATGACTCTGGTGTTTAGCCTGTGTGTGGTAGGTGCGGGGTGCAGAAGACTTTGGAAAGAGGACTGGGAGGTATCTTTTCTTAAACAGACTCCCAAGTACATCTTTGATTTCTAGTCCCACCTCTTCCCAGATTCCAGTTTCTGGGCCCTTTGTGGTTTCTGTGATGTACACCAAATTACCTCTCAACTCTTCCTGGTATAGGACTTGCCCTTGCAAGCATGCTAAGCTACCCTAACCTTTCTGCTTTCTTGCTTTCAAAATTTTGCTACTGCAGTTTACTCTCCTATTTTGAGTTTATGCATTAAAACAAAAACAAAAAAAATCATTGCTGTTTTAGAAGTTTTAGGAAGAAGAAGAGGTAAGCATAGGAAGCATATCTCTTCCTCTCAAGGGCTTAGAAGAATTGGGCTCCGGATTCTGGAAAAAGTTCAAGGGCCCTCCTTTGAGGAGAGGTGAGCTGGGTCTGCCCAACCCGGAAGGCTAGGCCTAAGGTGACAGTACTCGCCCAGCCCCAACAAGTCTGCCATGCATCAGGGAGGCCCCACCTGCTGGTTAATTCTCCATCTTTCTCACATTTCCAACAGGGAAATTGTCAGACTGACCTGTTATATGTATTTCCACATTTTGCATCATGAAAAAATTCTGCTCTTTTATGCTACTACCTTCCCCCGTTAGAAGTATATAATGTAAGACATTTAGAAGTATATAATGTAAGACATATTGCCACTTATTTATGCCAGGTTGGCATAAATTGGGTCACTGCAAAAGAAAATGTCAGGATTTTCCATACTAGTTCCTGGCTAATATACAAAATCCTACTATCTTTTGCCTAGATGCTTCTTTTAAAATGGTGTTTGAAATTATGTTGTGCATAATTGACTACGATTGCCCCACAGAAGAATTCATGGAAATTTCTATTTTTCCCCATTTAAAAAAAAAAGTATAATTGGCTGTTCTTACCAAAATCAGTAACATAAAACTCATACATGGTTTGATTTGTGCCTGCAGGTATTTCTGGTAAGTCTAACTTGCTTTCATGACGTCGTAAAAAGGCCTCCAGTTTTTCCCTGCTATCCAGTTCCAGAAGGGCTCCTATACTCCACATTAGGCCGAAGACAAATAATTTATGAAGATGACTGACACAGGAAACACCACCTTCCTCTTTGGAGGGGATCAAGCCTTCCAGAAGATTGAGAGACTGAAACATTTTTAAATAAAATTTTAAATTAAAAAATTTGCAGGAAATTTTTTTAAAAAATAATCATAAAATTAAAAGGAAGAGGGAGAAAGAAAAGAGAACACGAGTATCTCAGGTTATTCCTTGTTCTCCAGCCCACGGCATTTAGAATAGAGGCCTGCTTAGGCCTAAGCCTAACCCGAACCTTCTAGAGTTAGACCAGCTGCGTGGCATGGAAAAATCTAGAATCTGGAAGTGTGATTTCTACCCCCAGTTGCTCCTTGACTTCTCAGTTTCCTGATCTAAAGTAAAAGGCCAATGCTAGATGTTTTCTAAGGTAGCTGCTGATTCCAAAGTTGGGTTGCTCAATCCAAAACAAAGGTTTTATCTCTTTTTAATATTTTACAGGACTCAGCGGATTGTGGCCCCGGAGGGGCCACTTGGTAGAGTTTTTGCCCAGCTTTCTAATGTAAGAGATTAAGCCTGGTTTCTATTACTCCACTGTGTCTGGAGGCAGAAATTCCCACATTTAATTTAAAATCTAGATTGAAGTCTCCAGAGTCAGCCTGACCTTTGCACACTCAGTCATCACGCTGTCTGCCTTCGTGTGCAACGGTGAAGTCCAACAGTTGAGACAGACAGGTGTGCAAAGCATAAAATCTCTGCTCTTTGGCCCTTGAAGGAAACAAATCTAGTTCAAGATATGATTTCCCCTTATACATCTAAAAGTAATTACTAAATCATCCATTGCTGTGGGCCCCGTGTGTCACTGCGAACCTACTGGCCTCGTTTTACTTTGAGCACAAGAAAGAATAATTCCCACCAACAGACTGGCGGTAGGAGAGCCCTTAAAAATCTACAGTTCATTCTGGTTTGGGGTTTTTTTTTTTTAATCGGTACCGGGGATGCGAACTCACGACCACGCGCTTGCAAGGCAGGCGCTTATGCCGCTGAGCTAAATCCCTAGCTCCCCTAAGCTTTATTTACTTATTTTGTCAACTCTCGTTACGGTATACACACACGTAACCTGGGACAGGTTACAGTGGGAAAGGTCGGTCCCCTTCCCTTGATAGCATCACTTTGGAAAGCAAAAATGATAGAGGATGATGATGAGGTCATTCAGAAGATCTTTTCTGAGCCTTCGCAAGCACATCTGTAAAAGATTTCTATGGACTGCCCCTGTTTTCTACTTTTGAATCCTGGAAATGGCCCCTGAATGAAAATTAAACCTCAAAGTGTAAGTAGTGAATGCACCAAAAGGCTGCGATCTTACTTGCACAATGTAGTTGCATTCTAAGAGCTGCATTTTGGGGGTGAGGCTGAGTTTCATATATGTATATGCATCTTCAAATGCTTTATCATACAAAGTCTGGAACACAGTAGCTTCCTGTGCCGTCCGCTTCTTCAACCACGCCTACGGCAGAGGAACAGGACCTCTGTTTATTAAGAAAGCGCAGAAGCCTAGGCCCCAGGCAGACCTTGGCGCGGCTCTCGTGCCCACCTGTAATACTGCCCTCCAGCTGCGGCTCTCGTGCCCACCTGTAATACTGCCCTCCAGCTGCGGCTCTCGTGCCCACCTGTAATACTGCCCTCCAGCTGCGGCTCTCGTGCCCACCTGTAATATTGCCCTCCAGCTGAGCGCGGAGCTGCTGATGTAGACCATGCCCATCCTAGAAACGGTGGCGGGAGACGCGTTCTCGATGTTGTGGACCTCAAACAAAAGCTTACAACTCGGGGCCATGGGGATGCGGTCCCCATTCGCCAGTGTGAGCGTTTTGTTATCATCCAACACAGAATTTAAATTCTCGATCCAAATGGCATCCACAGGGCCATCTAAAATGAGGAAAATGTTTTCACCTGCAAGAAAAAAAACTCCTTTTCATCCACAAATGAATTAAGACAGAGAATCAGACAAAGAGCACGCCATCGATAAACCGGCAGGGAGAAAAATGGCCACCAGGAGAGCTTGTGTTTACCCTTTTTGGCTTTTAACGTTTTCCTCCACAGAGTAGAGAAAATCCCATCTGTCCAGTCATTGGTCGCGGTATCCAGCCTGCCAAACATCTGAGGCGCTGTAATAGCTTTTGGATTCATTCGCATTTCTCTGTGAGGCCTTCCGCACTCTGTCAGCGCCTTCATCAGAATCGTGATAACAGTGGTCTTCCCAGAACCGCTGGGGCCTAGCGTCATCAAGCCGTGGCGTACCAGAGATGTCTCATATAACTGCACGATTAAACGATAAATTGAAAAAAAATTGTAATTTGATGAGTCCCTGGTTGACATTCCTAAGAGCTGAAATTTTAAAGGCCTTAATGAAGTTCTTCATTAACCACCTCAGTGTGTAAGCCATAAAAATGTTCCTGGTTTTACTGGCTATGGGCAGTCAATTAGCATCACATCAGCAAACGACATCAGTGATAAAGTAGTGACAATGTGGGACTTGAATGACATTTTGGGAAGTAATTAATTCAGGTTCTAGCTTATGCTTCTCACACTACTGCTTCTTGGGATTTGGGTTTTGCTGGTATGGAACCGGATTCTTCCACTCGCAAAGTTTCTCAGCATCCAGTGGGATGCCATTGCCCCCTAGTGGTGGAAATCAGCATCGCACGGCACCACAGGGAAGATGGGGTTTTATGGTGGCCTCTAGCTAGGTCCCTGGAAACGCATCTTGTGTGAGGATTCACTGTCAGTGATTTACTTAGGGTACTCCCAGAAGAAACAGAGAAGGGCCTGGAGAGGTGTGACAGGGATGGGAAGAGGACAAGAAAGGTGTGACTGAGGGCAGCTGCAGAGGGTACACTTCCGGGCACTCCTGCCTCAGGCTCTCCAGTGATTGTTCCAGAAATCTGAGTTTCCTGCTCCATCACCCACTGGCCCTCCTGTAAGGAGAGGGTGGATTGGGGCCAGGGGGAAATAAATCCCCAGGAATGGCCTGCCCTCTGTGCCTATCCACAAAGTGGCTGCAGGCGTCCTTTTGCCACTAGAAGCAAAACCTCAGAGAAGCTGAGGAGAGGGCCACATGGAAATGGTAAAAGGGGATTCAAGAAAATTCTCTAACAGCACAGACAGCGCCGTTAAATACTCTGAAGTCCTCCTCATAAAAACAAGTCAAAGGTCTCACAGCCAGGCTGAAGGAGAATTGCTAGTGTTGTTCAAACATTTGGGGTAGAAACAGATTACTATTGGAATCCGTAGTTGAAAAGCAACAGAGGCACTTTCTGGCCCATTTTGCTCCCGAGTACTGTTACTGCTCTCCACTCAGATGCTATTCTAGTCACCCGCTGAGATGACAAGGATCTCAGTGCACAGTACCCTGTACAATAGCATGTGTAAAATGCTTGGCTAAACTTCTAATGGCTTCTGACCCATGGATGATGAGAACCACTTAAAACTTCTCGCCATGTATTTCCTTCTAAGATCTGGAGATGTCCCTCTGTACACGCATAAGTTATAACTCGGTGAACAACAGGAAGCTAAAATAAAAATTGCAGATTTTTTTTCAAATACAGTTTTTTAATACTCTCTAGTTGGAGACCCTTCATTTTTCAAAGACCTTACAAAACACCTCCCAAAGCTTCAAGCTCACAGACATTTAATCCCATGGCACTGCTGCAGGTTCTGTAGTCTGCTGGTGAAGTGGACAGGGCAATGGTCATGAGTACAGAGTACGACGGGCAGAAAGACACGAAAGGCCCTCGCTGTGAGTAATCTGCCATTTTGGTACAGGAGCAAGCCGGGTCGTTCCACGTCACTTCCCAACCCTTCTGGAGATTCTGGTTACTGCAACACCTTTTCCATCAGTTGTAAGAGATAACCAGACTAAACGACTGCTTTCAATACTGTGAGGCAGGACAAACATTTCCCCCCTGAGAACACTTGTTCCAATACCATGCACACGGTGTTTTAGTTTCAATGATTACATCAAGTAAGACTAATTCAAGCTGGAGTCGTGTGATGTCCAGCAGCTCACACGGACTGTCCTGTGGACAACAGCAAAACTGCCCACCTGTATAAGTTTGAGGTTCCAGGGTGGGTGGTTAATCAAACCTTCTATCTGAACCTGGTTGGCTACTGCAGCTTGCAGTTCCACATAAGTATTACTATCCAGTTGTAATCCCGGAAACAGGTCATTGATTAAGCTGAGGAACAGAGGTTCATCTTCATCAACCTAGGGTGGCATAGGTAAAAATAAGTCAACAAACGCTGATCAACAAGCAAGACCGGTATGGCGCGTACTACTAGCACAGAGAATCACTTGTCACTCTCCTCGTCTGACTTGCCTGTTCTGGTGTTTTCTCCTGAACCCGACCAGTGGATCCACACTGTGCTAAAGTTTCTTGGAATTCACCACCTACCAGCCAGCCTTGACTTCCCACTCAAGTTTGGTTTCATTAATTTAGCATAGGAATGTTCTGTTTCTTGCAGACTGGTTTTCACATTAACCTTCAGGTACCCAATTTATAATCCCAACCTTGAAACAACAGGACACTAATATTTCATTTAAGTTAAGAAGCACCCAGCCAGGTGCAGTGAGTGGCACGTGCCTGTAATCCAAACTGCTTGGAAGGCTGAGGCCAGCCTTGCAACTTAGTAGAGACTGTCTTAAGATAAAGCTTAAGAAAGGGTTAGGGATGTAGCTCAGTGATAGAGCATCTCTGAATTCAAACCTTAGTGCCACAAGAGAAAGGAAATACCCATCATCCTGTGTGACTGCATCCAATATTGTCTGGACAATTCCATTAGATCAAGGTTCTGCCCTTCTTACAAGTAACAGTTTAAGTAAATTGACTCCAACTCCTCACTGGCTATGTCTTTAATATATTCACTGCCCAGTCCTAACCTCTGACCCCTTCTGATTTTTCCTTGTTCTCTGGCATTTCCCTGAGGCTTTCTTGAATATATACAGGTAGGAGTTTCAAGAATCAAAGAAAGGCTAAGGCAAGAATATTCCAAGTTCAAGCCCAACCTGGGCAATTCAGCAAGATCCCGTCTCAGAATAAGAATTAAAAAGGGCTGGGGGGTGTAGTTTGGTGGTGTAGAACTTGCCTAGGCTCTGACACTGGGAAATTTTAAGGATTGTCGCTCTGGCTTCTCTGATGATGGTGACTAGGGTCAGTCCCCAATGTCTCTGAGTTTCAGCCCCCCCTCCCCGGTACTTATAAAATGATGGCAAGCAAACCAGCGGCCCATATCCAAGCAGCGGGCCAGTGAGGCTCAGACAAGACAGGGCACCCGAACCGGCTTTGCAACACAGTGAACCAGGCAGATGTTACTGGGTGGTTTCTGAAACTAGCCTGTGAGTTTCCCGACAGCCATTTCTTGTCCAACCTGCAGGCCCAGGGCACGGACACCGTATGTGGCAGGTAGGAGCCCTTGAACAAAAATCACACAAACGTGTCCCTCAGCTAGTCCCAGACACCCGCTTATAGTTGTAACAAGCGGGAAAGCAGGGAAATAACTCCTACAAATTGCAGGGCAAAACCATAGCACAGTTTCGGAAAACAGGAACAGTGCTGACGTTTGGGGAAAAAACACAGCTGAGATACGCTGTTCCCATACAAAGCAAAGGTTCTCATGCTTCCCTACAGATCCGGATTTTCAAATTTAGAACCTGTGTTCCACTATGAATAATGGTAGAGAACCTGGTGGAGGCTTTGGCCCTGAAGCCCAGCGAGGACCTGTTTTACTGCACACAACCCAAGAGGGGCCACTTCCGGCCAGCGATGGCCACAGTGGCGGTTGGGGACTCTGCCCACCTACAGCACAGTCACCCTCCTGATTGTTAGGGCTCCCAGCTCCAGGAGCCAGCCACCCCGCGCCGGCCAAGCAGACAGAAACCAGGTCAAAACTTGTTAGAAAAGTGAATTAAGAAAAAAAAGATACCAATTTAGAGAGGTTCATGTCTCTTAGTCCTCGCATGACAGTACTCAATTCACTGTCTTCTGGTCTGGCTCTTTTCTGAGCGCCTAGGGTTCTCAGTACAGACAGAATATTTCTTAATCCAAAGTCATAATGGACCTATGATGAGAAAAAACGGCAGGGAAAGATTATTAAATTGAAAAACTATAAATATGAAAGTGGGGAGATTTTTTTTTTTTTAACTCACTTATCAGCATTTGTCAGGCTAAGATTGCACAATAAAAAACCCAATGCTACAGCTAAGGGAAAAATGCATGAATCAAGTTACCTGTTTAGTGAGCTGCTCTTCACAGAGTTTGTAAAGCACATAAAACTTTTGGGCCAAGATAACATTTTCAAGAAAACCACAGCTTGCAAGTTTAACTCGCATAATGATCTGAAAAGTAACACAGTGAGACCTTTTTTTTCAGCAACTCTGGTGAAAAAAAGGGCAAGGAACGTAAATTATACTATGCTTTGAAATGTTAGTGCATACCTGTCTATCAGGAACCATCATAGCGACTGTTCTAAACTGGATTTTTAAATTTTCTGGCAATTCCTGGCGTCCAGCGTATCCAGGGTTCTAAGAGTTAAAATATAATCCATTTTTAGTTCTTGATATAATTTTCATTTCCCGTGAAATGATACTTTTCTTACCCCTCATTCAGATTCTAAGGTGGTATTGAAAAGTGTTAGTTTTATAAAATCCTGCCTTTATCAAAAATGTGTACTGAACCATCCATATTTAATAATGTTCGCATCACTTCTTTTCTATAACCATTTTCACTGCATTATTAAAGCCACAGGGCTGGGGACATAGCTCAGCAGCTCGATGCCTGCCAGGCAGGTGCGAGGTTGTCAGTTTGGTCCCTGGTACCCACTAAAAAAATTGAAAAAAATAAAAAATAAAATAAAGAATTAAAGCCACACATGTACTTTTGTATTGCAAAAATTAAGCATTTGTGTATATTGGTTTGAAAAATAGAAAGAATAGACAGTGAATAAATAAATGAATAATTAGATCTGAAACATGTTACTCTAAGGGATTTTATTTTAAACAGTCTTTGGCAATTTTTAATTCATCTTTTGAACTATTCTTTACAGCCCTAATTATAAAATTCATTGGCTGACAAAGTACCATTAAAAATAAGAACCATAGGCGTTAGGGGAAGAGAAGGGAATGATAAGAAAATACTGTGCTGGAACGGACAAAAAAAAGGTGGAAAGGAAACTGTATTTTTTTGTTGTTGTTTTGAAGAGAATAAAACCAAATGAGACAAAACAAAACAGAGTCAATCAAAACAAAAGGATGAACATGGTACATGACTTAAAAACAAAATACAAGGAGATCAATAATGGCTACCATAATACCTCTTGTTATCTTCAAAAGAATTACCCATATCATCAGGCATAATAAAATTGAACAAAACAGTACAGAATAAACACTCAAGTGAAGACAGGTCAACTCCAAAAGTTCCAAAGAAAAGCCCAGGGGTTCAAAAACCTGTGGCAAATAAGGGCCCCATTATTTTACAATTGTTCTTTAAGAAACCTTCAGGTCCTAAACATTTGCTGAAATATATGTGAAGATTAGAGGCCTTGCCAGGTGCTGGAAACACAGACTGCCAGTTGGCCTTCAACACTCTTCTTCCTCAATCACAGAACCCCAGCTGCCAACTGATACATCACCTCCCAGATTAAAAACTACACTTCCCAGCGTGCCTTGCAGCTGGTGTGATTAAATGCCACACAGAGAGCCGCCAAGGGACACACTGGTGTGAAATACCCTCAAAATTTGTAGTTGATTCAGTTGGTTGGCTGGAGCAAAGTAGACATGCTTTCTGTAGCATGTCTGTAGCATAAAGTGACCTCGGAGATGGAAACCGTGATGGAGTAGAAGCAGAAAGATCTTAATAGAGTAAAGCTTTACATGCCAAGCAACTATTTTTTTACATCTCAGTTACACACAGCTTAATGCAACAATCTAATTAATATTCCTAATTTTATTCTTAATCCAGGGGGACTGTTAAACTTCCAAAAACTCTTCTCACTGGTACTTTCACACTGAGCAAATTTCTTCATCCTGTTTCCTATTATAACCAATAACTTCTGGATTATCATTATTTCCCCAGTCGCTTTACTGCATGTTTGCTTTCAATAAAGCTTATCAGAAACTTTTCTGGTTTTGCTGTCTATAATTTATCTTTGTCCACTGGGATCTTTAAAGTTGAATGCTTTGTATTAATCTCGCAACTCAGAGATTTACCTTAGTAGATAATATACAAAAACATTAAAACTGGCTCAACATTAACTTCATTTCCCTAATGCATGGAAACTTCTGTTTATTCATGTCTTTGGTTGTTGATCTGTACGACAGTTTACCTCAGGGTAGTGTTGTCAATCACACAGTAACTGAACTTCTTATGACTCCTTGGTATAAGATTGCTAAATTACTTTGAAAATTTTAAGTCATTTTTTTCTGTTAGTATCAAGGGATACTAAGTGTAGTGGTTAAGCAGGCAAGTTTTGATTTTAGAGACACAGGAACCAATTTCTCTTACTGGTTGTGTGACGTCAGCAAGTTTATTAGTCTCCCTGTCTCAGGAACACAAGCTATAAAAATGTCCACCCTCAGAAGGGATGAAACAGTGAGCATGTGATAGCCATTAGTGTTTACTGACCACTTGGTTCCACCTCCTTGGGATCTCGCGACGGGCCGGTACCTTCCTCTCCACTCGAAGTTAAGTACGACCATGCAGATGAACTGGAGCCAATGGGACTTGTGACACTTTGAGAAGGCAAGTCTAAGTCAGAGCACAGCTTCTTGTGTTCCCTTTTGCCTTTGCCATAGCAACCAGCGATGTTTGAGACAGTGACCACAATGCCTTCCTGCACACCAGAGTAGTGGCATACAAAGCAGACCCTGGCCTCCCAACCCCACCCAGCCAACCTGCAATGGACACAAGGCACGAGGGAGACACATTCGGGGTTTTGAGTAACTAGAATTTGGGGACTGTTTATTAGTGCAGAAGAGCCCGAGTTGCGCTGATTTAGTACATAAGCCATTTAGCCCATTTAGCCTTATATCTTAGTGATGAATGAAACGCAGCTATTGATATCAACATACTACTATTTCATCTTCAAACTGGACTAATTTTCCTAATAAAAAAAATTCCAAAGTCCTGGGGTCTAGCTCAGTGGTACAGTGCTTGCCTAGCATGCACAAGGCCTTGAGCTCAATTCTCATGCCATTAAAAAAAAAATCACACAATAAGAGAGTTCTAAACTCCTTAATAGTCATTTATCGACTAATATATGGATTCTTTTTTTTAAGTGTGTAACAATCAAACTAATCAAACTGTATTTAAAGACTATGTTCTCACCATTGTTAAGAAGATCCCAAATTCTGGGTTCAAATCAACACAATCGCCATCAGAAAAAATGAACTGTTTTTTCCTCTCTTTTCTTGCTGTCAAGACAATATAAATTTGTTGGGCTGCCACAGATAATACAGGCAATTCAATTCTGTTAAACTCATCGAAACAGCCCCAGGAACCCGACTGTGCAAGACCTGGCGTGGAAAACAGTTAATTTGTGAGTTTTAGTTTATAATACACCTTCTTGATAGCAAATTATCACTCCAAAGTGCTCGCAAATAATGATATATTTTAAGCATGATTTATGTAAAGTTTAATATCTGGCTGTTTATGAAGACATCATTATGTTCAGGGATATTGCAAGGGAGATAAAATCTGATTGGGTCTGGAAGTTCTGCCTTCAGTGGAGGGGAAAATGGATGGAGCCACAGTGTCTGGGAAAATAACAAAATAAGGCACTCCCTGTGGGGTCAGATCGCTCCGTTCCTTTATTGCAAGAAGATAAAAATGTCAGGATGCAAGGAGAAAACAAGAACGGCCAGAGAGATTTTTTTATCTATTTCTTACAAAACCCAGCACAAAGAAAGACCTGGATATCATGAACTGTGCTCCTGTCTATTCTCTAAGGACAAAAACCTATGTTACCTTCAGCTATATGAAGTGTTTTCATTTCTTTTATTCTTAGCCACCCCACTCTTTTTCTCTCTCCCTTGCGAATTTCTATCATGTAGAAGTCATATATATATGACTTCAGTTTTTCTGTCAAATTTTGTACCTCTCTTCTCCTTTTTAATATATTCTCTTTTCTTGATATTTCAACTGAAGAGTTTCTTTCTGTTAATTTGCATTTCCAACTTCCAAGAATTCCAATTGTCATTGTCTCATAACCACCTGTTTTAATTGGCTGAATGTGACAGATTCTGGAATCTCTCTGAAGCTACTAACTTGACTTACTTTTGCCTTCCCTTTTGTTTCTTCTTTAATGCTGTTTAGCAGTCAGTGCCTCCCTAAGTTCTGGAAATATTGTGACTGTTACCTCTGCCCAGTGGCTTTTGAATGTGCTGTTCCTCATCCCAAATGCAAATTCCTGTCTGCAGGCTCCCTGCCTGTCTCTGGTGCTTTAAAGAAATGGCTGGGAGAAGGAGGAAAGTTGGGGCTTGGTCTCTGGCCCTGCCACTCTGGCACGATTCTTACTGTCATTTTTACTGTGGACAGCACCGTGGATACAGATTTTCATATGTTTTTCTTTCCTTAATATATACAAATTACACATTCACAATTTATGCATTAAGACCACCGTAACTGACCCTCGAGGTTGTTCCCAGTTATTAGCCATTGCAGGCGATGGGGCTATGAACATTCACAGATATGCCTTTCGCAAATATATGCCAAAAGGATGACGGCTTAAAATATGCACGTCTGGTTTTGAAAGTGATGTGACTGATTTCCAAAAACATGTATACTCCCACAAATGGTGGATGAGTGTTTCTGTTGCTCTACAGTCTTGCCAGTGGTCAAAAAAATGTGACGCTCCCAGACATGGTAGCGTACATCTATAATCCCAACACTTGGGAGGCTGAGGCAGGAGGATCACTCTAAGTTCAAGGCCAACCTGGGCTACAAAGTGAGTTCAAGGCCAGCCTGAACTACATAGTGAAACCTTGTCTCAAATAAATAAATAAATAAATAAATAAACAAACAAACAAACAAATAAAGTGACACATAAGTCTTAAATCTGCTAAGTAAATTCAGAATGGAATTTCATTGTTATATGTACTTGTTTTGGTGCTGGTCATTTGGTTTGCTTTATCTACAAAAAGCTGTCTTTTTCCTCATTTTTCTAATGTGGCATCTTTGCTGATTGATTCATAGGCAGTATTTAATATACTTGGGATACTAACCCTTTGAGGAGAGTTTACATTGTCAAAGCTTTTCCCAAATTTCTGGCATGGCTTCTCACATTCTTTTGGGTTTCCACTAATGAACCTAAGTTTTTGACTTAGGGTAGGCAGGTGCATTGATCTTTTCCTCATGGTTTGTGACTTTTGTATTAACCTTTATTCTAAAAACAATTATTAACTTCTAAAACTATTGTTACACTTTTACCTTCCACATTTAGGCATTAATCCCCCAGAACTGATGTTAATGTATGGTATAAAGTAAGGATCCAATTTTCTTTGTTAGATAATATTCATCTACTATCTCAGAACCATTTATTATAAGCTCCATCTCTTCATCACAAATTTACAATACCATTTTTTTAAACCTCGCATCAGGAGTCCCTGGCCTGTTTCTGATTCTCTATTACATTCCACTGGTCTAACCTGTCTACCTCACCCCAATATCATACTCATGTTCTAAACTTCTGAAAATTTCATTTTCTAACTGTTAGTGTGATTTACAGAAATAAAATTGCCTCTGTGCTGATTTTACAATCTAGTAAACTTACTAAATTCCATTTTCCTATAGAATTTGTCGACATCTACCATGTCACTTGTGTTTCTGTTGTTCTCCACTGCACTGGCTAGAACCAGAGTGCAGTGAGGGGTAGGAATTACAGTCATGAGAATCCTTGCTTAGTCCTCATCTCAAGAATTCCTTCAAATGCTCAGCAGTATGACAACTGCTGTCAGGTGAGTGGATAGATGTCTAAAAGAAAAATTCAGGAAACAGCCAACGCCAGGACTCTTGAAAAATGAGCATGCACCAAATGTCTGGGCAGCCTCAGGAAGAGCAATATGGCTGTAGGAGACCCCCATATTGCTATATGAAGGATATACACTGGGAGGGAGGGGAAGGATTTGGGAGTCAGGACACGTGAGGGAGGTACAGGAAGAGCAAGCGTGATCGTCTAAGGCAGTGCTGGACCACTGTAAGGGTTCTGGCTTCTTACTCTGCATGAAGCCAGTAGACAGCTTTCAGAAGACCGTGGCATGGTCTGATCTACATGGAGAAGGAATATTGTGTGCTGCTCTGAGATGAGAATGGAGTGGGGAAGGGCATAGACGCAAAAAGCCCAGCTGGGAGGCTTACAGAAATGCTTCAGGTTAGATGCTGGTTGCTTGAGTCAGGATGACAGCAGTAGGGATGGAGGAGTAAAATTTGGGGGTATTTGGGGAGTGAAACCATTAAAAGCATTTGTGAATGGGCTGGATTGGAATATTAGACAAAGACAGAAGTGACGGATAAGTCAAAGTTTTGGTTTTTTGTCTGAACACCTGCAAAAATGAAGTGGCCACTTACTGAGATAGGGGAGGCTGGGGAATGAGTGGATGTGGTGAGGAGAGCAGGAGTTTAATTTTGGGTGTGGTGAATTTGGGCCTATTAGACAGTTAAGTGGTGATGTCAAGTAAACGTTTATATCTGGAGCCACAGTTTCAGACAGAAGTCTGATACAGAGCTATAAATTAGAGATTCATTACATAGATGGCATCTAAAGCTTGGTCTACATGAGATTCCTGAGATAATGCATAGAGATACAAAGGAGAACACCGCCAAGGATCGTGTTCTGAGACGGGAATTCTCCTGGATTTCTTTTTCCTGTTCATCTGAAATCACCTCCTGGATACCCTCCAGGATTTCTTCCAAAATTTCCCGACTACTGATAGCCATCCTTCTTAGTTTCCAGTACTGCTTTCCTTTTTTTTTAATCTTTCAGTTCAATGAGATTTAACACAAGAAAGGAAGTCAACTTTGTCATCAATTTGTTATCTTGTTCTTACCTCCATTGTTGTTTCTGTCTATTATAAATTGATTCCATTTTCATAAGCTAATATATATTCAATGGATGGACTATAACACCAGCAATCGTATTGAACCATACTCAATTGATAACATCCAGCCACATCTTGTTTGGAAAAATGGCACTATCATTTAGGTCAACTCATATTAATGGTGATTATTGGGATAATGGCATTTTAGATTTACATCAGCTTTAATAAAGGACAAATTCATTTAAAGAATAATTTAACAATAGTTAACACTTGCCTTTGAAAATCCTTCCCAGGCCTCTGAAATCCATTTGGTCTGAGCAGTTGAATACAACTACATATTTTCCCAAACACCTGCCCATGTCTTTGGTGGTTTCTGTTTTGCCAGTTCCCGCGGGTCCTGCCGGAGCTCCTCCCATATTCATTCCCAAAGCCTGAGCCAGCGTGATGTAGCATCTGTGAGTGTGAATCAGACAAGGCTTTGTGAATACAGGATATAACTCATGTTACAGAAAAGCACAAGCAAGTGTCCAGTGTGACCAGAGTGGACCCGTCTGATTTAGAGTTTGAACAGCCCACATGAAAGAAGTGATCAAACAGTGGGAGAGGCGAGGGACATCAAGAGAAGGCTGAAGATGAAACTTGATTGTGTTATCATTTTACTGGGAAGCAGATCTATTTATAGTCCTAACAGAACAAAATGTTCTAAAAATTAATTCAAGTCAATTCCACTATTTTGAGTGTGTCCTATGAATGGCATATGGAACTGGGTGTTGTCCACTATAGCAAAGTGAAAAGGACCCAGTTCTTGCTTAGTGTCCTTATTGCAAAGAACGGTGAGAGGATCTGCCATGGACTGCTTATTCACAAATTTCACTTTAGGCATCAATTTCCACATGTGAAAAGTCAGGAGGTGAAATCAGATGATATCCAAAATACTTTTCGTTGCAATTCTGATTGCGTTCTTTACGCTTCTTGGGATGGTTTCCATCTTTCAATCTAAAACTCATTATTAAATTACTCACAGTCAACCTTCAAGTTTGCTTTTATTCCTTTATCTTTGTCTACTTCATAAACGTGTAACGGGCATCCTCATTTAAGTAACAGTGATACTTATTTCACGTGACACTGATGAGCTAGCGCAGGCCCGACACAGCAGTAAATACTTTGAATATTTCAAATGTAATTTTACAAAAATTTGCAACACATAATTTAATTAGGAAGTAGAATAACAAAACCTGAGTTTCCTACCTATCAGTTAATGGTGTGATAACGAGGCGATCAGTGCATCCCAGAAATTCGTTTTGGTAAACAAAATCAACGTCGGTAATTGATACCACAGTTTGATCCAAATCTTCCTTAAAATAAAATCTGCTCTGTTTAAGCCACTCAAAATCGGTAGCAGATTTGATATGCATTTTTACCTTAAAAAAACACGAAATTTTTAAAATTTACATGCTGAACTGAGCATGCTGAGCATAAAACATAAGAATGTGGGCATTTTTCTCACTCATTCATGAACTAATTCTCCTTCATTAAACAAATGTTTATTGATTCCCTTTGTGCCTGACACTATGCTGGGAGGACAAAGACAGACACTGTTGCTGCCCTCTGGAGCTCACAGAAAAAGAACAAAAACAAACAAAAAAACAAAGGCAAGTGATTTCAATACAGTATGGAAAGCACTATCAAAGAAATTCATTGTTCATGGAAATATGTAGCCAGAGAAACTAACCCAGCTCAGGAGATCAGAGAGGGATGCTTAGAGGAAAAAACACCTAAACTAAAAACAAGTCAGGGAAATAAAGAGCAAAGATCCAGAAAACCTATTTCCTGTGTTTAAGAAACTGAGAGAAAGCTTAGTACACAACTGAACATTCGGAGTGCTAAAAAAAAGAATGAGAGTTGGAGCATCATGGTGCCCTCAGATAGGTTTTAGAGACTGTCCTCATGGAATCTGGAGCCACTGAAGGTACTAAGCCAGGAAATGAATGAATGTCTTCCTGCACCAGCAGTATGACCAGGCCACCTAACCTGCCTGGTCACCAGTATATACCATACCTAAGAATGGGACAAGATGTACCAGGCTCTCGTCACTATGGATGAAAGCGCTAGTACCTGGCCCCTGAGAAGAGACAAGAGCCAGGCCAGCACTTTTAAGGACTCCATCCCTCCACAATCACATTCTGAAGTACTTCAGGACTTCCCCCTGGTAAACCTGGAGAAACCTCTGCAGGAAACTATCTTGCAAGCAGTGTCTAACCAGAGGGGATGAACAGAAGATTGAACACAAGACACAGTGATAATCTTTTTCTTTTCTCTTTTTTTATGTTAAAGGGAATAAAACAAAAGAATAAAATGGAACAAAACACTGAATTTCAAAAACCAGACTGAAGGAAATCCCCCGTAGTTGCTGTATTGCATATTTTTATCCTCTAAATAGATGCTCAGACTACTAGCCTAAAGCCTGCAAAGCCAATCGAACAATACAAGCATTAAGTTGTCTTTTTCACTTCAGTTGCTATCATCTCAGCCTGTGTTCCACCAAATCAGCTTATGGGGGAGGGAGCACTCATCTAAGACACAGAAGGGCCAGAGAGCTCTTGCGTCTGGCTCACCTTGCTTTTATTTACTTAGCTATGGGAGCAAGCAATTGGAGTAGAAGAAGATTCCTCTGCCTCCTGTTGTCTATAGCATATGCCCAGGTAAACAACAGGATCTCAGCTGTGTCGACTCCTCCCTGGAACCCGCAACCGTGCCTGCATGCCTCCATGCTGCCAACAGAGCACAGGTTGCTGTTCTTCTCCTTTGTGCTCCCAGAAAAGGTCAATTAGGCCTCGATTCTCACTACCTGGTCTCTTACAAACCTCTGTCCTGCTTTAAAAAAAACCAGCTCAGTAGATCCACTTCCAGGTTATTCAACAGACACTAAAAACTGGACTTCTGACAAGTACAAGTAACTCTGAGATACTCAACTCTCTGTCTGACTAGGATTCCCACATCTTGCTATTTATAGTCTTGCTTTTTATTATTATTGTCTGTAGCATTGTTTAAGATCCTGCTTCCTTCTCCACTTAAAGAACCTGGCTTCCTACAAAAAGAAGAGTTTTTAGTCATCGTTTTAAAAGAGCTACTTACAGGTAACATAGTCTGGCTCCATCCCCGGGACTTCCTTTTCTAACGCAGAACACACAGGCCTGAAGATGTAGGTAAGTAGCTACTATTATCAAAAGTAAAATGGTAAGGAGGGGATGGATAAGAAAGAAGAGAATATATCTACTGGGTGCTGAGTATATATGGATTATAATGTAAGCATCACATTTGGAAAAACAAAGGGTACCTACACTGACAAGACCCTATTTTACTTGGGATGCAGACTGATGATGAGATCAGTGGTGATTAAGACAAAAAGAAAACAATTTCATAGTTTTCACTGTGTCCAGGTTGGGGTTTTCTGTTTGCTTGTTTTTTTTAATTCATTCCAGTTGGAAAGTAAAGCTTTGCTCAGCACTTAGTTATAAAAGAAATTTCTTCCACGGGACTTTGGCTTTAAGAAGTCAGTGAGAGAAATGGGGACATCTTCACCATAAGCTCAGAACAGCTACAATAATACATCCCACACTAGTATTTCTTGAGATGGGCTTCAATAAAAGTCAAAGTTTAACAATAATTGCAATACAATGAAAGCCAGTTTGCAGATGGTCATAGCAGTATGTCTATGCACGCAGCTTTCTGACGATTAGTTTGACCCAGAGAAAATTCTATAGCCGTTTTTCTCAGTCTTTACATGTGAAAACACCTGGGGATCCTGTTAAAATGCAGATTGTGACTCAATAGGTCTGGGCGTGGGGCATGAGCTGGAGATTCTGCTCTTCTAACAGGCTCCTGGATGGAGCTAATGCAACTGGTCCATGCAGAAGATTTTGAAAATGAGGATCTAGGTTTCAAGAGAACAGATGGACTGGCTATGTCTCTTTCATACAACCTTCAATAAATACTACTTATCTGATTGGGATTTTTGATAAAAGTTTGAAACTGGTAGTCTATGATCATACTGTCTTTTTAAAAATTTGCACAGATTATGAATCTCTAATGAAGGAAGGGGATACCTTTAAGATGAATAAATTAAGTCAAATAAAGCAGCAATAAAGACTGTTACATGGTGAAATATGAAAACTGGGATCCTACTCCATGATAGAAAATTCCTGCTAATAGGATAATTTGGCCTGGCCCAAAGCCACTGATTAGAATGCTATTTCCAAGAGGAATTCAAGTACCACTCTTGTTACTACCACCGTACACAAGAACCTTGCTCAAATCAACCCACTGGATGCTATATCAATTGACAAACAGACATTTAAGTGAGTGCCTTGAAGTTCAAGTCCACTAATTCTGGACTTCTCCATTCACAGCTGGTACATCACAGCCCATGATCTACCCCAACTCAACTACATCACACCCCTAGCTAATATTTAGTGAAACAGTTGATGTATATCCTACCAGTTGGTTCCAGACCTTCAGAGTACCACATAGATATACGTATATGGTTGTTTAAACCACCTGATGCAGACATTTGGAGACATCATATAGGAGACAGTTGTGAAAACAGACAAAGTAGATGGGAAATTTGTGTAAGTTAGGCAAGATGTGTAATCCTTAACTGTTCCTTCTTAATTAGTACATGAAATTTTTTGATATAGAAAAAAAGATACTTTACCAAGTCATCGAAAATGTCTCTCTGGTGCACATGGATGGTAATCAGAGTCTCAAATTTCACTCTATCAAGCTTGGTTAGGTCATGCGTTGTCTGGCTAATGAGAGTATTCAGAATATCCAAAAACTTCTGATTAGTCACTTGCATGATTTTCCTGTCGTCTTTTGCATTATGTAAAGCCTCTTCTGAGTCATGCGTCCACAACATCTGAATTCCCAGAAGACCAACCTACAAACCCAGCAAACAAATATTTACATTTGCCAACTATTTAAAGCATATCTGTAATAAAAGTTTGAAGTCACACATACAAGAAAATAGGACTCTACTTGTTTTTAACTGAAAAAGGGACATGCATTTCTCCACTCCAAAAGGAAGGAAGAACATCTGACATTCTACTATTGATACTTAATTATGTCAAGGTACATACCGTGTTTCCTCCAAAATAAGACCTAGGGAGAAAACAAGCCTTACTTGGTTATTACCATGGCAATAGTCAGAATTATACCTCACTATTCTCTTGTGTGGTGGCTGTAATGGCAGGTAAATCAAGGACAGGCTCATTGGCAATTTTGATCTCTAATTTTTAAGGCTATTAGGTCTTATTTTTGGGGAAACAAAGCAGATGAATAATTAAAATAATGCCCACTGGTTGCTGAAATTAACTTCTCTCTGTCCTACTTTATGTTGCTGTGCTAGAATACTACAGACTGGGTAATTTATCAAGGAAAAAAAATGTGGTTCTCAGTTCTAGAGGCTGGGAAGCCCAGGGTTTGGGGCTCAGGACCTGGTGAACACCCCTTTGCTCACCATCTTATAGCAGGAGTGGGTGCAGCTAGCGTTTAGAGGGCTAAACTCGCTCTAAGGACTGATTTCACGATGACTAGCCTCCTCCTCCTGGGATGACATTAATCCATTCCTGAGGCCACAGCCCCCAGAATCTACTCACCTCTGATTCGGCTCCCCCTTCCAACACCACTGCACTGAGCATTACCATCCCAGCACACAGACTCCAAGGGACACACTCAGTCTGCAGAGTGTCATAGGAGATGCTTAAGAAATGTTCCTATAAAGGACTTTAGGCTACCAGATACCCCCATGCAATAATTCTTCTTTCCAAGGAAAGCAAATGGAATTAATGACATATTTTCTCTTGAGTAATATTTTCCAAACTTCTAAAAGC